>JAYMSM010000442.1:0-10690 GCA_036897885.1 Plantago crassifolia | reverse complement strand
AATTTTATATTGGTCCGGATTTGGATCGGTCCGGACCGGATTGGACGGATGTCCACGGATCGGGCTGAAATTGTCAAGGCCTACTGTTGGATGTGTAACGAGGTCGTATGAATTGAATTCGGTGTTTTATCATTTTGAAACTATTTTCTAAAATCTGAATTGAAATGTGTTTTATTATTTCACACGCGTCAGCCTGAACAGATTTCATTTTCATTGTTTGTTGGTCGTATTAGTAAAAAAATGATTATTTATGACTTGTCAAGTGGTCTGGAATCGTTGAGCAAACTAGTAGAAGAGAGAAACTTGGAACCATCGATTCTCTCATGAAATGTGTTAGCAGTTGTTAAATCAATAAGACTTGGATTGAGTTTGAATAGAATCAAAATGATTCGGGGTGAAATAAGTCTGATCATGAACCAATCAAGGTTTTTTTGGTTCTATGATAGAGTAAATTAATCGATCAATTAAGTTTCGTTTAGGAATTTGTACCATCTACGAATGACTCACTTTGAATTCAAAAGAATATTAACCAATCGATAACAAAGTATATGCCGGTAAAATAAAATTGTATAGGTAACCAACTATTTTTCTCCTCCTTAATTATGGCATTCGGTTAATTCTTTATTCCAATGTTTGTTAATTTATGGTTCTAAACAAATGCATGATTGTTTTAATTTAATTTTGGTTAGTTCAACCAATTGGTTCTAACATGGATTTGAAACAAGCCAAAAATAAGTTGTTTTAAAATGATTCCAATCCCTTGGCTCTAAATCAACTTATTTACTCTCATTCAAATATGACAACCCTAGCAATTATGTATGTAATGAAGTTTATTACAAGGTAGGCAATGTTATGAATAATTATAATTTGTATGAATGTTTCTTTGCCTTCTCCCACTTCTCCATTCTTATAACTCTCATCTTCATTGTAGTTTGAAGACCACTATTAAGGTGGCTCATTACTATTGTAATTACAACACCCCACTATCTTATGTACTTTACTCACTTACTAGTTGTACTATAAATAGTGGTTCATGTTGTATGTTGTACACACTTGTACACTTGTAACACTTGAGGATATGAATGAAATGATCATCCACTTTGCTCTCTACTTTCTTGTTCTTCTTTCTTGTTCTTCCATCATGTATGTACAATTATTTTGTAACACGTTATCAGCACGAGTTTCTACCATTCGAGCTAAGCATCATCAGAGTTATATGAAGGAGAAGTAAGTGTGTTGTCATTCAAAAGTTTGTGAAGATTCAATCCACAAGATAAGTTTTGTTTCCTTGATTTATATATAGGCAAATCATTTTCAATTTCTTGATTCTTATTTCATGATATCTAACGTTTTGTGTTTTGATGTTAGTAATTGGTCTCCTAACAAGTTCTAATTTCCTTGAAGGATTTGATGGAAATGTTGAATTACTAATCCACACTAAGTTGATGGATGTAAAGTGATTGTCCCCCATATGGCCAATGTACAAAATTATAAATTGATACCACATTTCTCCTTTCCCTGAAGTGATTGGAGATGTTTTAATTATGAACATCATGATGAATATGTGTAACTCACATGGCCATAAATTTAGATATATACAACATAAGATTATTATGTTCTTATTGCTCCTGAAGAAGCAAAATTATAAAGTATAATCACTTGAAGTGATATTTCATTCTGTTTTAGTATATGGTAAAGAGGGGGAGGGCAACATGTTGCTAATGAAATAAATTCTTCGATAAGGAAACACATATGTATCATCTAATGTCCCTGAAGTGACTAAAGATGTTATAATCATCAGTATTAGCACATGACTATCATTGTCAAACTAATTTTTGTAAGACTTATGTGTTCTTGCTCTTGAAGAAGCAAGATTATGAAATAGAACCATTTTAAATTGATGTTCCTCAATACCCCTGTCGTGGTTGTTTATAAAGGAACCAATAAGAAAAGCTAAGAGTATATCATAATCAAACAGTCCATTTCTTGAAGAAAATGAGACATTATAAACTAGTGACCCTTGAAGTGGTCATCTAATCACACAAGTGGTTCTTGTAAATATGTCTTGTTTCTAATGACGCATGAATTACATGAAACCACTAGAAGTGGCGTTCAAAGATGAGGAAATTATTATCATGTTAAAGGTAGGCTAATGAAAAGTCATGTAAGTGAAGAGTCAAAGCCTTGTAAATGTAAAATAATTTATCATGTTATGGTATAAAAAATACATGACCTTTAAACTTCTATGCCAGAAGCAATTGAAGTACATAAGTCATATGATAATGGAATTTCATTTGGTGAAAATAATATCAGGAAAGTTTGTACAATTGATATATCATGAGTAAGGATACACTATTTTTAAGATCCTTAGAAGTATGTCCACTCCACTTTGAATTAAAGAATCAAAGTGTTACAGTCATCAAACTAATCTCTCTCTCTCTCAAATAACGCTCTCTCCAATCACTACCTTTTCCCCAATTGTTTTGCCTGAACCCTAATTTCTTTCATATCCTGTTGGCTATGGTTACTTAATTTCTGTCATAGTTGGGTGTTTTTATAGAAGCATCTTGCTGCTAGTCGTTTAGCTGTTGCTCTAAGTCATTCATCATGACTTTGCCGGAATCGTCTACCCCCTCACAAATTTACCATTGATACTTTCGGATGCTAGTCAGAATTCGGCACGCCCCACGTTGCACTATGCTAACCCATCTGCTGGATTGCCTCACCGTGATGCTGCTGGTGTCTCAAATGGGGAATCCTCAGCCATGGCGGCGGTGCGTGGAATCTCGTCCACACAGCAAAATCCAAATACAATCAGGCCATCTAGCTCTTTTGCGCAAGTAGTACAGGTGAATCCTCCAATCTCTCCGGCCATAATAGGGAAGGCTCCTACATCTTTCTTTGAGGCGGCCTGCTCCAAAAACCAGTTGGTCTCTCCCAAGCATCAATACTGGGTAAATGGTATCCCGGCCATAAAGTTTACTGCACAGGAAATTTCAGTACTTTCTGCTCCTTTCACTCTCACTTTGGTTGGTAAATTTAATGCTAAAGAGTCTCCAGCAATAGGTGCTGTTGTTGAAGATTTTAAAAAACTGAGTCTTAAAAGAGGTTTCAACATCAGTTTCTTAGATAAAAAACATCTGCTCATAAGATTGAACTTGGAGGAGTATTACACTAAACTGTGGTTAAAAGGGTCTCTTTTCATTGCTGGCAGTGCTATAAAATTGGCCAAATGGTCTCCGGACTACACTCCGGATATTGATTCCCCTTTAGTACCATGCCGGGTTACTTTGAAAAAACTGCCTATAATGCTATTTCACAGTGAAGCTCTTTTTGAGATTGCTAAACTAATAGGCACACCACTTAGGATGGACCAAGCAACTGCGCAAAGAACAGTCTTTAATAGAGCTAAAATTTGCATTGAAGTGGATGCTTCTACTCCCCCCCCCATTGTCTATTTGGCTGGATTTAAATGGAAAAGGTCATGAAATCACTGTAGAATATGATGAGTTCCCAGATTATTGTACACACTGTCATAAGCTTGGTCACAATAAAGAATCTTGCTATATAAAAAACCCAGCTTTAAAAACATGGGGTTCCACTAACAACACTGATTTTAATAAAGGCACTGAGAGAAACACAGGTTTAGAGAATAGCAATGTCAATAATGTTAACAGTGGTACAGTCCCAAATGAGAACACTAACAATGAGGATGCTGAGTTTGTGCAAGTGCAGAGAAGGCCAAGAAGAAAGAGGGCCACTAGAGATGTTTTTGGGAGGCCTATTGTCAACAGAAGATTTAATGAAAGAAGACAACAGATGCAGACAACCCAACCCTCTGTAACTGCCCCACCATCAGCTGAACAGCAAAACAATAATGAAGAGAATGAAGAGTCTGAAACAGAAAATATATATGAGGAATCTGTGCCGCAACACAACAGCTTTCTAGCATTGTCTAGTCAAGAAGGTCCAGATAAAGAACCAACTGATCCTTTAGGGTACAGTGGGGATATGCCTCTGCAAGGGGTTCCAAATAGCAGCAGTCCTCCATCACAATATGTACCTCTCAGTACTGATGAAGTAAGTAGAGGTGGACATATAGAAACCAGAAGTGAAGTGGAGTATGCAGACACAGGGGAAGAAGGGGGACAAGCTGATGATGAAGAATCACAACACTCTGATGAAAGGGAAGAACCTGTCTCAAATAAATACTTTAAAGCTGTATTTCCTATTGCAGAGTCTTCACTAATCTCTGAACCAAACACTTTGCAGGAAAATAGGAGGAATTCCTTGGATAATGTGCACTCTGTAGGCACTCATGATGGAGCAGAACACAACACTAATCAGTCCAGTGCTGATCTTGGGGCCAATGTCACAATGAGAAGAGAGTCATTCAGGGGGAGTATGCCCAGGAGAGGAAGATTTCATGCTAGGGGAGCCTTCACTATGCTGACTAGACAGGGGAGGTCTAGAGAAAATGTAGATGGTACACCCAACTCTCTATCTTTCCAATGATTTGCAAAATATGGAATGTTAGGGGAATAGGTAATCCAACTACTCAAAACATGATAAAATTCCCAAAAAAAGTTGAAAAATTTGATATATTAGTTGTGCTTGAACCTATGGTAGACTTAGATGTATATGTATATTGTAGGATGTTTGGTTTTGAAGCAGTCTTATCTAACTGTAGTAACAAGATCTGGGTGTTTTGCAATGCTGGTTTTGATATGCTTCTTTTGCAAGATCATGAACAAATGCTCACATGTGAAATCTCATCTTCTAGCATGCCCTCACCTGTTTGTATGTCCTTTGTTTATGCTAAGTGCACTAGATCAGGTAGGTATGATTTGTGGGAGCAGATTAGTATGTTTGCTGATACTAATAAACCTTGGCTGGTAGGGGGTGATTTTAACATTATCACCAACTCTAATGAAAGAATAGGAGGCTCTCCTCCTCACATAGGCAGCATGGCCGACTTTGCTAATTGCATCTTGCAATCTGGCCTCATAGACCCTGGATTCAGTGGCCCTAGCACCACTTGGCAAAAACCTGATTGCTCTATGCACCAAAGACTAGATAGGATCCTCATTAACCATCCTTGGATAGACTGCTATGAGAAAAACAATGTGCACCATGGCCCATATAGCATATCAGATCACAGGCCTCTTCTATTTAATGCCACCACTGAATCCAACAGCAGAAAGGGCCCCTTCAGGTTTCTTAATTGTTGGACTCAACACACTGACTTTCTTAGTGATGTAGAACGTAATTGGTGCATGCCAGCCAGGACTAAAGGGTTAAAACAAGTAGCTAAGAAGTTGTTTAGGCTTAAACAATATTTGCAATGGTGGAACAAAACCAAATTTGGTAATGTTTTTCAAAACCTTCTTAAATTGCAATCTCTTGTTTCTGCTGCTGACACTGTATGCCACAATGATCCATCTGCTGTGAACCTTGCCAATTTGTCTTCTTTACAGAAATCTCTTGAGCAAGACATTCAGGTTGAAGAGACGTTCTGGAAGCAAAAAGCCTCCTTGTCTTGGAGAGCTGATGGTGAGCGGAATACTCATTTGTTTCACACTGCTGTGAAAAGGAAAAGAGCTAAGCTGGCTATTTTGTCCATCACTGAAAATGGGCGAGAAGTATCTTCACATGATGAAATTAAAACCTCAGTTGTGAACTACTTTTCCTCTATTTTCACTGATGAGCACATTACTCCTCCTGATATCCCCTTGATAGACATCCCTAGAGTTGTTAGTCCTGAACACAATACCATTTTGTGTGCTCTCCCTACTCTTGAGGAAGTTAAAAGAGTAGTTTTTGATCTTAAGGCTGATTCTGCTGCAGGGCCAGATGGTTTTTCTGGGCACTTCTTCCAGACCTGCTGGTCTTTTATCCAAAATGACATTTTTGAAGCTGTAATTGATTTTTTCAAAGGAGCTGAATTCCTAAAAAATTTGCACATACTCTGATAGCTCTCATCCCTAAGAAGAATAATCCCTCCATGTGGTCTGACTTTAGACCCATTAGCTTATGCAGTAACATGCAAAAAATTATATCTAAGCTCATGAATGATAGGCTGGCCACTTTTTTGCCTCAAATAATTTCAGAAAACCAATCAGGATTCTTGCAAACTAGAGCCATCACTGATAACATATTATTAACTCAAGAGCTGGCTCTTGCCATTGATCAAAAAGTTAGAGGGTCCAATGTTATCTTGAAGCTTGATTTGATGAAAGCTTATGACAGAGTAAACTGGACCTTTCTTTTCAACATTTTGCAGTCTCTTGGTTTCTCTCCTGACTGGATTTATCTAGTCAAGAAAATTGTCTCTGTTAGCTATTTGAGTATTCTTGTCAATGGGGAAGCCTGTGGTTTCATCTCAGCTAAGCAAGGCTTAAGACAGGGAGATCCCCTATCTCCAGCTCTGTATATCCTCATGAATGAGTACATGTCTAGAGGTCTCAATTTGCTTTACACTGAACATCCAGAGATGAATTTTCATGTCCCAAAAGGCTTACAAGTCTCTCATCTAGCTTATGCAGATGACTGCATCATCTTTTGTAATGGTGCTAGGAGTTGCCTAGCTAAAATCAAAGAGTTTTTGAATCATTTTGAGCTTGTGTCTAATCAAAAAGTGAATTTGTCCAAAAGTGGTTTCATTGCTGGAAAAAGAGCTAGTGTTAGGGATATCTCAAACTTCTTGAACATACAACCCATGACTTTCCCTTTCACTTATTTGGGAGCTCCCATCTCCAAATGTAAAATAAAAATCCTCTTTGAACCCCTTTTGCACAAAGTTAGGATGAAACTTAGTGGGTGGAACTGCAACTTCTTGTCTCAAGGTAGTAGAGTTGCACTAATCAAAAGTGTACTCAATGCTATGCCAGTCTTTCTGCTGCAAGTTGTAGCTCCACCTAAATCGGTTCTAGGTGATTTGGAACAAATTTTTGCTAAGTTTTTATGGGGATCCTCTGATGCTGGTAGGAAGACTCACTGGACCAAGTGGTCTAGGGTTTGTTTCCCTACCAATGAGGGTGGGCTAGGGATTCTCAATTTGGTTGACATGTGCACAGCCTTCTCTTATAAGATGTGGTTTAAGTTTAGAGAACAACAATCTCTATGGTCTAGATTTCTTAGACACAAGTACATGCATCAAGGTTCTTTCACTAACATACAGGCCAAACCTACTGATTCTCTAGTTTGGAGAAGATTGTGCTCAGTCCAAATAGAAGCTCAAAAACAGATCATATGGATTGCTGGAAATGGTTTTGTATCATTCTGGTGGGATTGCTGGTTATTTCAACTTGGTCAGCCCATCAGCACCATTTTTCAACCCCATGATATTTCTAGTAATTCCATTATATCTGACTGGTGGGATGAGCATGTGAACTGGGATTGGAACAAACTCAGAAATGCTCTACCATTTCAGCTGGCTAATCAAATTTTTCTATCTCCTACTGGGCACAACACTAAAGCCATCCCTGTTTGGAAGATGTCCAAAAATGGCAAATTCTCTACTGCTTCAGTTAGAGAAGATGTCAGATGTAAGCTAGTTGAGAGTAGACTTTACTCTCTTCTTTGGAGCAGTCATATTTCCCCGTCTATTTCAACTTTCTGCTGGAAAGCTCTGAATAGCTGGGTGCCTGTGGAACACAACATGCAAAAGAGAGGCCTAGTCTTGGCCTCTAAATGCCAGTGTTGTCACTCTATAGAAACTTTGCAACATGTGTTGATAGATAATGAGGAAGTTAAGAAAGTGTGGAATTTCTTTTCCAGGATCTTCAGTGTGCCCCTCATTGATTCTCATAACCTTCTGAACAGGATGCTTGTTTGGTTTAATTCCACAGACTTTGTCAAGTCAGGTCACATTAGGTTTATGATTCCTTGTCTTATCATATGGTGGTGCTGGATTGCTAGAAACAAAGCCAAGTATGAGAATGTTGCAGTGAAAGCTGGCAATATCATAGTGAAAGTTCTTGAGTACATTAGAGTTAGTCATGCTGCTAATTCTATGACAAGTAATCAATGGAAAGGGGATAGTGTCATTGCTAATCTATGGGGTATCTCTTTACCTAGACCAGTTACCAAACCTATCCTCTTAGTCTATTGGAACAAACCACCAGCTGGTATGTTTAAGCTTAACTCAGATGCTACCTTTTCAGCAATGAACAATTTAGCAGGCATTGTTGCTATAGTTCGAGATTCTGATGGCAGGTTTGTGCATGCCATGCAAAACTTGATCTCTAGCACTGGAGTCTTTCATGCTGAACTAACTGCTATAGTGGAAGGGGTTGCCTTGTGTGTCAGAAAAAGCATAATGAATGTAATAGTTGAATCAGATAATAGCTCAGTGGTCCAAATGCTTAATGCTAACACATGTGGTGTTAATTGGAAATGGATACACTTGCTGCAGAAACTAACCTTTTACAAGAGAAGTGTGAATCTTGTGTTTCAGCATGTTTACAGAGAAGGTAATGAAGTTGCTGACCAGCTAGCCTCTGAGGCTTATCACAGAGGGATACAACAGCCCATGGAACCTAATCTACCACAATGCTCCAGAACTCTGAAAAATGCTCTATACTCTGACATATCTGGGTTTCCATACTTGAGAATTCCTAAATGATAAACTTTGCTCATTTGTCTTGCAGGGACTACAGGTCAACATGGATAATGGACAGGTCTGGATTTGAGGTTAAATCAGGTATTGCTCTAACCTGGTGGTACACTGTTCACAACAATGCAAATCACAACACTTTGAATCACTATCCAGAAATCTTGAGAAGTAAGCTAGGTCAGTCTACACTACCCATCTGCACCCCCCTTCTAGCCACTTTCTTGAACTGCCTACTGACCAGGGCATTGATCTATCTGCACTACACTGTGCCATTTGGCTCTCATTTGAATAACTTATGGCTTCTGCACACCTCTCCTGTAGCCAAAAGTCTCACTCTCTGGTCTGAAAAAAGCATCAAAATGAATAGTGATTATCAGGAACATAAAAGGTGGAACAATCACAAGACCAATCAAGTGTTTAAATGGAGCATAAGGAAGGAGGAGAAAGTTGAAAAATGGATGGCAGGAGGTAAAAAAAAAAGACAAGAGGCTTGGAAAAAAAAAAGAAAAGCAAAAGAAAAACACATATGCACCAAGCCAAATGAAGCTCCAAATAAAAAAAATGAAAAGCAAAAAAAGAAAATAAAAAGAGAGCTGGACCTGCTCTTTATTGGGAGGCAGGTGATTTTGTTTCTTATTCAGTTTGAATGCTCATTAGGCCATTTACAGGTCCTAGGCAAGCAATCATATCTCTTTACTTATGTTGAGCTTGATAATGTCAGAACTTATGTTGTGTATTACAAGATTGAGTTATGGTGTTATCTTACTCACTGGCACAAGCATAACACGTCTGCTGAATTTTGTCTGGACAGATATTGTGAACAAGATGTCACAGTACCTACAGGTTTGAAGTCTGAGAGAGACAATAAGCTTAACTTTGTTAATGCTGGGAAACTGAGCAATACTGGTAACAATAGGAGCATCAGGATGGAAGATGGAGTTGAAAAATGGAAGGGGGGAAAAAAAGAAAAAGGAAAAAAAGCACAAAAACAGAACAAAGTGCAAAATCTCCTAGAACTTACTTTGAAAAATCAAAAAAACAAGAAGGAGAAGGGCTTGTAAAAAAGGAAGTGAACAAGCATGTGAGTATATGGTCTAGCCATGCAGACCTGAAGGCTATCATATGCATTAACTTGACTGTTTGTTTTGGGAGGGTTTTGGGGGAAGGAAAGGCATATTTTCTTTTGGCTTTGCAACAAGAGATGGAGGTATCTTGTTCTGCATATTTCAATTGGCTGTGCATACATTCTTCTTTTCTGAGGGTATATTTTTGTAATAGATGTAGAGATGTGGAGGTTCCTCCCCTCCATAACTACCTTGATCATAATCTGACGCAAATGCACACGAGCACATTTTTTGTGTATTGCATAGTTACTGGGATTTCTGATTATATCTGGATCCATGATGAATTTCCTGATGTAAATTTGATCCACATGGACAAGCAAGTAATTATTGCCAGTAATTTTGTTATGGAGCACCCTTCTGTAATTTGTAAACATGAATAGAACTTCATATGGCAAGCAGAGGTGTAATAGTTATGGTCAGCATGTGGACTATGGTATAACATTGACAGATTCTTGGTGGACTTATGGCGATGTACTGGATTGCTGGTACTGGAAGACTATAGCAGCTGCAAGGAAAAGGAATGCATTTACTCTTAAAGATGCATGTTGTATTATCTTTCTGCTTATTCTCACTTGGAGTATGAGCAACAATATGACTGAGCTGAGCAGAGCAAGCGGGTTTTGCAAGAGGGGGACTAGTAAGCATAGTAATCAATCAGTTGGTAGACAATACATGATCAAGGAATTTGCTTTACTCATGTCTATTTCCTGTAATCTAAGAGTTCTCTCATCTTTTGTGCCCAAGAAGACAATCTTGTATTGGAGCTCATATAAGCCTCCATGAACGGGTTTAACATTTTAATATAATAATATCCCGAGAGTGTAGCTCTTGGGTTCGTTCAAAAATAAATAAAAAAACAGAACGACTGATATATTTCTTGGGGAATTAATATATATGACTAGATTTCACACTTCTCTACAAGCTCGAACCTGTAGTGAGGTGTGGAATT
>JAYMSM010000441.1:0-10694 GCA_036897885.1 Plantago crassifolia | reverse complement strand
ATTGAGATAAAAAATAAGAGAAAGTAATCCATTAGGAAGTTTGTAAAAGAATGGAGAGAATGTTCTCTAAACTTATATATACTGTATTGAAGAAATTGCTAACATATGTTTGAATTGTTTACATATAGAATACTGAGATACATGCATTAAACATAGTGTTGTGTATATCACGACACACGGAAGGGATGCACCTAACCAAGAAATCGAATACTCATTCGTACACTGCACCATCACTAGCACGGGAGGAGTTGCTTACCTTGGCAGGCCATGGAGGTCATATGCCAGGGTGTTGTTTGTTGATTCCTACCTTAGTGATGCGGTCAAGCCGGAAGGATGGTACCTCAATTTTGATTTTAGAGACAACTAGTAAGTATTTCAGTTTTTGTTCATATATCCTTCTCTTTTTTCCTCATTTACTCATGTAAATCAAAATGCACATATGACAGTGTATTTCGGAGAATGATGTAACACAAGTCCGACACAAACTTCCAAAACTGACACCTTATACCAAGAACCTCGATGACACCGACGTAGAGCCTTTTATAAAGCTTGGCTTTATCGGGGTTACTTCCACCACTTGTATTGCAGAGCATGTTCTTTCAGTGTTCAGGATTCAGGAGTACTAAATGCTCTATCCCAGCCAGTTCAAAATCATGACATAAATATGAACTTTAAAGAGAAACAAGGAAGACAGGAAATAAACAGAATCTTTAAGTATCAAATACTGTGTGTAACAGATTCAAGATTTTTATTGTGTAAATCTAAGGCAATTTGAGTATTAAGCTTTTTAAGACAGATGTGAAGTACGCTGCCTAGGGTGATGCGTACGAGAGTGCATTTTTTCCAATTATTTTTCTTTTTACTTTTTTTGTTCTTCTATACAAAACAGGATAGTCATAAAGCCTTGGAACTTGGCAATTGCTTTGTATGCTCCTGAACTTACTTTCAACACAATGAAATCTTCTTCAATCATAGTAATATCTGCTTCAGAAAATGCCCGTGAAGGGCCTCCATCAAGCAACACCCACCGAAATCCTTCCTGTTGCAACAGTGATAAAGATCATAATCCAAGGAGGCAAAGACCGCAACTAGTAATGGCTAATAAGTCTAGGAACCAGTATATACCAGTACTTCCTTCCAAATGCTTGACACCACAAGATCTCGGATTGTACCGTCAATCAAACCACATACATTGTTGAGAACCTATAAACATCCAAGAATACACGATAAGTCCATTTTTACCCTTCTTTCAGCTAATCTCAAATAATGGGAATGATGTCAGTGAGCACAAGAAGCATACAATTAATATAGAATAATTATCATCTTGTGTTCGTTAAAGAGAAGACTTCTTCCAAGATGACTATATGTAACTAATAATAAAATCAGCTAATAGTAAACAACAACATCAATAATACTAATAATATAACAGCTAGAACTACTGAAAATCAATTTTAGACAAATAATTGTTGGAAGAGATTTTTTTCCTTCCAACAGTTATAATTATGAAAAGATTGCAAAACTGCAAATTGTGGATCACAAAGTATAAGTCAACTTAAGAGATGCCAAAGAATGAGCTTGTGATAGCAACCAGAATCCATTTGTGATTATGCATCAGAGGGGAAGAAAAATACAAACCAAAGAGATTTGTCAATATCTTACTTTATCAAACTCAGGAATAACACCCTCCATGCGGTTTCCTTCAACACCACCATGATATAAATTATATAAAAATGAGTCCCTTAGATCCCAGAACACAATCTTGGCACCTGGAAGGTCCAACATAATGTTAGGTACATGTTTAAGCCAATTACTCCAAGCAAATTGAAGAACTCTAAGTAATTATAAGAAATTTGTAAATACCAAATAAGTAATCTTCACAATCACTCATATCAAATTAGTTAGATGGATTAGTTATTTACAGAACACTTTTGGTTCTAGAAGTAGAATTTGGAGAAGAAAGTTGGTTGGTCTTGGTTCTTGGTTTGTTTTTGTATCACGGATTCCTATAAACCCCCGTGAATTTTATTCAGTTGTTATATGTTTACTTTTTTGCAAAGGAAAAAAAAATAATCTTCACCGTCACTCATAAGACTGGACTATATTGTTATAGTATACAAGGACCATACATAGGCAGTATAAAGATGACTAGTTAGTTGTATCCCACTTAACCGGTAGATACCCTGTCAACTTTTTGAAGTCGGAAGTTTTTCACATAACATCGATTTCATTTATATTTCAAGTTCTTGAGCAAGTTACAATAAAGAAAGCTGAATCCAAATATAACTGGTGGTTTAACTGGCAAAGGAGACACAGGCGAGAGTTTCTGAAGAATAGCAAACAATGAAAATCCAGCATCAACAGAACAATGTCATTCCGATACTATAACCACCCAGGTCACATTTTAATATGGTGGCAAAAACTGGAACTGCATAACAAGAAAAAACATGCAACTCTTCTGAATTTTCACCAACATAGATGAAGAAAAAAAATAATGAAATCTATGCATGAGCAGATAACAGCCAAAAAGCTGTTCTGAATTTTCTATATATATGTTTATTACCATTAATCGAGGAAAAAAGAACAGACCCAGAATTAAATCTACCAGAATCATGAAGGCTTGGTGTACTCACCCAGAAAGTTACAAGTTTGTCCAATAGCATGAGCAGCAGAATCCTTGATGCAATCCAGGGTGGCAACAAAAAGCTCAGACACGGATTCACCAGTCGAGTCCATTGCAGCATTGGAAGTTTCTGCTGCTAAACGAAATAAAATGCCTATAAATGTCATTATTGTGTTGACCAAGATGTAGATTTTAGACATCAGCGGTGATCCTAATAATTCGTGTTCAAGTCAGACAGAGTAAAGATTTATTGATAACACCTACGACCAATCCTGCTGAATACAGATCTTTACATCACGACATTTATTACATAATTAGAACATCCAAACAGAGCTGACTTAGGTCATATAAAAAATAAAAGAGCTTCTGAAAAATGAACCAACAGATCGAGGTCATCCTATATGGTTCTGAGAAGACTCTGAATGCCTTGATGTGCATGAATTAAATGGCTCACAAAGTCCAATTACAAAATTTGTCATATAACCCGCAAAAAAATGTGTGAATATGCCACTCACCGTAAGCAATCTAACTGGATCCTCGTCTAACACTACTCCATGATTGAAAGGAGTTACGAAGAAAACAAAAGGCAAAAAAACAAAGGCAGACACGTGGCCAAAGAGAGCACTGTGTCTGTTACAACTTACAAGCACTTGTCTGAATAACAAACATTGCTTTGTCAATTTAATAAACTGAGTAGATTCATTTCGTTACCAATTTCATCAACTTAAGAAAGACAGAACATAACCATGCTTGCCTTTTACCATATGTTTGGTCACGCGAGAGTTTTCAGCATGTTTTTTTGTCCAGTACTAAATTTACTTTATGTGGTTAGAGATAATATATGTTTATTTTATGCATCAATTTGTTCACACCAATCAAGTATAAGAAATCGTGCTTCCTATTATACTGCACCTGACAACAAGTCAAAGACAATACAATGACATGCATCAAGAGAATGCTCCCCCCCCCACACACACACAGCCAAAAAAAGACAAGAAAGAGAAGAGTGAACAAAATGTCCTTTGTGGCAGGATTCAGATTTGAAGCAACTTACAGCAGCTATCTGTGCGGTGTGATGTGGCAGAATTCCATGAGTTGATGATGGCTTCTTCAAGTAAAGCGGTTTGTTTCTGAATATACTGAAGATATAGAAAACAGCATTGTGCTGATCAGTAAGTTAAATTAAGAAACGAAATAATTAGAAACTCCCGAATATAGAGTTGAAAAGAATAATGATAATAAAGGTCTGCCAGCTGAACGTCACATAAGAAAATCAGGAAATAAAAATTTATATACTTTGTGTTCCAGAAGTGTCCTTAGAAAATGCACTATAAGCTCTTTGGATTTTGACCCTTGTTGATGCAAGTTAATCGCAAGAAGTTCTTGTTCTGAGATTTTGCAGAAAGGGCATAGATATGTTCACAAAAGATCATCCACGCTGTTGACTTAAATGACATGAGAACTGATTACATAGCTTATGTTGGGTCAATATTAAGTCATTATATGTGTAGCATAGTTATTAGCATGAATACAACACAGCTGCAGAAACAAAACAAGAAATTCCAATTGACTACCTTGATAGGAAAGTACGAGAATAGAAGAATAAAATAAATCAGAAAAGAAATGTGCACTCACTTGGTAAGTGTTCAATCTGATACACAGCTTCGAAGTTGTCAAGTTCTCCAAATTTTTGTAAATCTCATCATCTAGAACCAAATGGTCTACTGCTTTTTTCTTGACAATTGGAAATTTTGCTTCCTTGTATCGAGTCAAAGGAGGAGTAGATGGATATAAGTTCTGCTTCTTAACTGCACAATGAAAATACATTACTGTCTTCATCTGATCTGAGGCCACTGTACTGCAAGCATTACTAGAGGGTGAAAAGCTATATGCAAAAAATTGAATAGACGAGGCCACGAGAGAGTTATATTGCTTGATAAGGCCAGGCACGAAATCCCAGAGAAGGAATGCAAACATTCATCTTTGACAGGTATACAAATATTTCAATAAAAACTGTCACATAAACCAGTGAAAGATATCTAAAATTCCCATGTGAAAGAAGTCCAATAGGCTATCATGAAAACACAATATTCCCTTGGTAAGCAGTTATAAATCCATCCTGGTGAAGCATTAGGTGTGGTGGTTTCATACAATAATAGAAGGAAAAAAACAGTAGGAATCTTCCATGATTATAATTTACAAGAACTACTGTTTTGAACTTTGAGCATTTTGTAGGTAAACAGTAGGAATCTTTTATTAAGATCCTAATTTCTTCTACAGCACCTTAAGCCTCTATAGATACTTAGGCACAATGTCATTCGATTGTAGTGTTGAAGAGAAAGCATCCATAAATAACCTCTCACGGGATAATAAAACCAACACAGATCTTCTAAATATGGATCTTCAACAGATAGGTTTAGACAGCCCTGCAAACTTCTTATTTAGTCAGACAAGTAGATATGGCAGGACCTATAGGTTACATTTGAGTAAACATTTCCCAGGGAACTGGTTATAGGCTTTAAAAAAAGAATGCAACCCTGAAGGCTGAGAGCCTGAGACCTCCATTGGACGACCCGTACACAACCCATACAATTTTCATACTAATTCATAGTTCATTCCTCCATTGGACAATGCATATAATTTTAAAGGAATGGCTGATATAAATCAATTAGCAGAAGTTACTTATTTTACATATTCACGACTGTATTGCAATAAAATTAATGAAAGGCTGAATATTAGAATTCTGAAGGGCGTGCTTACCTAACTGGCTAACCATTTTCAATAAATAGGCATCCAGGGTGTGGAAAATTATAGAGAGTAGAGCTTGTAAATGAGTGATGTCCATCGGTAGACTCCATTCAAAAAATTGAGCTACAGTCTGCAAATTCAGTGAGATCATTGATACACAAATGGACTGGGAAATTCTAATTTAATGATGAACAGTAGAAACGAATACTAATTGTTCTACAAAAGGAAACTGCAGGGAAAGGCAAGAAAATAAAATTTTGCAGTTCATGTTACATACATGAAACAAAAGTTTTCCACGCAGAAATATAAATAGAAGAGCCATGTAAGTTTTTAAATATTAAATAATTATTCGGACGGAAACAAATGAATTATGGTTGGTAATTGATTAGATCGGGAAATTGAGAAATGCACTGTAGCAGTGCAGGGTGCAAACTGCAAACTCATCACACTATTTTTCACAACTTTAGACAATGTTCTATGATGGTAGAAGAATGCCAATTCTATGCCTGATTTGATTTATGGCACAAAAAGGTTGACAATTCAGCAAATTATGTAAGTTAAATTTTCAAGCAGGAAAGCAACTAGAGGAACTTCCTGAAAGTGCATCAACCAGGTTAACTTGTTTGAAACTCAATCGAGTTCAATGCTACAGAATAAAACCACATCATTCATAATCTTCACGTCTGAACAATAGGTATCATCGAAGTATCTATTGTTCCTCTCAAAACTCCCAACTTTACAGAACTAGTTATTGTTTACTACGGATTTATGTAATTGTTTGCTACAATATAATTTATTGAATTTGTTATCTTCTACTCATAGAGTTTTTTTTTCATTTATACATATGGAAATATAGTTTTTACCTGCTTTTAGAAATCAGAGCTCCCACTTTCACATGCATCTGAAGTGGATATACTCCCTTGATCCCATTAATAATGTGCTTATTTGACTTTTGAGGACAATTATGAACACAAATTACTCCAAGATTACACAGGGAGAGCATTTAACAAAGTTATGATGATAACTTTGTTATGGGACAGAGGGAGTATCTTATATGAAGCCTAAGCAATATCTATTGGCTCTCGCCCTCACATAATTAATGCACATGAATGAGTGTGACAGTTGATGTTGTTCTGCAAGATAGTATGATCTTGCAGAAGGACAAATGAGCTCCGGAACTGCTGCAAATGTGGACACAAGAACAGATGCACCATAGAAACTATGACATACCTCCTCTATGATCCTAAACACTTCAACTGCTGAAGCTGCTTGTTTCTTGTGAGATGATAACGGCTCCCAATCCTGTTGGTATGGCCAAAGTAGATACATTATGCTGGTGTGTCTAAATTTAACTTTGTCAACATAAATTCCAGACAACAAATTAAAAATGAAAAAAATTAGAAAAATGTTTATTGTTTTTTCACTCTGATCAGTTGCGAGACCAACCTCGATATCAAAGGCACGCCCTGTCCATTCCAGAATTCTTCCATGTTGAGCGACTACCCAATCAAGAATGATTGACTTGGAAATCTCAGCAATCTGGGGACATGAATACAGAAAGAATGAGGATTGATCACGACTCGAGCTAGTCCAAATCAAACAAGGAGAGAAGTGCTCTCATATTCTTAAGCAATCAACATCTTCATGTAGAAACTGGCTGGGGTTTGCAGAGAGGAATATCATAGCATATATCAATGTCACTAGTTGAAAATTGGTGTAAGTATACAAGATTTAGTACAAGGAAATATAATAAAATAAAATAAACAAGGTCATTGTCTTCGACTATTCAAACCATCAGGCATGAATACAAAATGCCTTTTCTATTATCAAAAGTAGCTATAGCTGCTAGATAGTTACCATATCTTCTTTTGCACAGAAGTGGCCCATTATGATCAAACACCACAAGCACTCACATATAGAAGGTCTAAGAGCACTAATTACTGGAAGGCTTGTAGGAGAACAATTATGTGAAATTATTAGAAAATGGTACCAGACTACCAGCTTTTCCAAAAGTTGAGAAAAGGCAATCACCATAACCGTGTTTGTCCCGTGCCTATAATTTACACTACTTTAATTCTTTATTTTTTAAACAAGGACACCACCAATTTTCGCAAGGAAAACCACAACATTTTAAATAAAAAACGTGATGCTTGAGCAGAGAGAACATTTGATGCATTTTTATGTTATTTATATAATCAACTCTTTCAGATGTGAACCACGGCGATTTGACACACAAAAAAAATTACTACTACTATTTTTTAACATAACACATTTTCTGCGTCCATGTAAAAGACCGATGTTCTTGAATAAAAAGCCCAACTATTTCAGTGAAGAATGATGATTATCTGCCTTTTTTCAATCTAAAACTGTCTCCTGGGAAACTTGCTCTCTCCCAGGACTAGGTCAAGAATTATGCTCCATTCGTATAACCAGATTAAAGGACCGTGAGATGACTTTAGGTACACAAAGTTCTCACCAAGCAAAACCTAAAGATACCTCCAATCAAGCAAACAAGTGATGTAATACTAATACAAATATCCCGAGAAACAGCTGGTGATAATAGAATAGCAATATGAAGTACACTAGCAATTTAATTGATGACCTATAACTATAAGCATCGTGACTCACATGAATCTTTCGCATTTGGTGTTGACCATTAAGTTCTAAAAACTAGATACTGTATTTGCAGCCCAACATGGGCGATTTTAATTTGCCACACATTCAGAACATTATTTTGTCACCATAATCACACTGCAACTTCAGATGAGTTCTTGATGAACCTTTGCAAAGGTCACAAGAAAATACAGAGAATACTCAAACACCAGCTACCACCACCACAATCTCCACCTCTCCACCGGCGAAACCACCGCGATTGCTCTCAACCTCTCCACTAACCAAACCACCCAGCCACCACCACAACCTTTTCACAAAATCGATGCTGCTCTCGATCTCTCTGCTCGGACTCGTTGCAGCAGAGAGGAATCAACCGCCTCTGCTTGATGTACACCTCGGAGAATCCAACTCATCAGATCTAGTCGCCTAGAGTTACAGTCGGGATCCTTTAAGGTGCAGATTCAACCAAGCTACTCGGCATACCCTTCACAGAATCTCGCCCCTAAGATCCCACTCCATCCCCTCTTCAGTACAAACTACCCAATTACCTTGAAATCTCCTTCACCAGCTGCTCTGAATTCCTTCTCAGAGTTTTCTCAGTTACAGATTCAACCAATTTGCTCGACACCCATTCCCATCGGAATCTTTACCCTCAGAGAAGAACACCCATTTCACCACCGCTACTGCATCGACCTCCGCCAACAACACCGAGGCACGCACCACCACCATAAACGGCAACCACCAGCCACCACAACCTCAACTACCTCAAGATCGGACCTATACCAGGCAGAAGACCACCATCGCCGACTCTCCTCAGCTCACACCCCGAACCAATCACGATTCCATCAGAAGTCTCAGTTGAAAGAGTGCTAAAAAAAGGTAGATCTGGTTTATTAGGAGAAAAAAGAAACATAAACGGAAGAAAACAAAAGAAGACAGGAGATCGGAGCAATCTGCTCCGATCTGGCGGAGCCAGACCGGAGCAGCTACGGCGGCGGCTGGATATCTCTTCTAGGGTTTTTAGAGAGGGAGAGAAAAGGGAGAGAGAAAAGGGAGCTCTTGATAAGCTCATTCCACACAAGTAATAATATCCGGGATCAAAATACTCATCAGGTTACAATTAATATTATAAATAATTTGATTAGTCTTGGAATCGATCTTAGGAAAGGCACTTTTTTATGTGAAAATGTATCTATATATTATACTAGTTACAACCCATGGCGTTGCCACGGCCTAATTTTACTTTAATATAACTCATTTCGGGCAACAATCAGAGTATATTATAAACTCATTAGAAAGTTACATCGGTTGTTACATCGAAAGATAACATAGGATAGTTAAGACAGAAAGAGTAGAACAATCGTCACCACCACCGCACACCGTTATCCGCAAAATACACGCGTTTGTAATCAGTGTTCGCATTAAAGTAGTAATTAGGAGAAATTCTACTAAAGGTAGAAGTCAGGTTTGCGTAGTTGTATAACTATTACCTCAGACTTTGGTGAGAACTTCTTTGTAAACCAAATTCACCGTTACGCCAGTTGGTCGCCCCTCGTCGTCAAATGCTAATACCTTCGACCCCCTTCTTATTCGTCACCTCGAAAATGCAACATATAGTTGTCCATGCCTAAATACTGGATTCGACATACATAAGCCTACATGAGCAAGTGACTAACCTTGACTCTTATTGATGTTCATGGCATAGCAAACTGATATTGGGAACTGTCTACGCTGGAAACGTAGCGGGAATTTGATTAACACAGATGGTGACAAATCCATCCTTGGTATGTAGACTTCATGTCCAGCCTTCTTGCTAGAGATGTGAGTGGCTCTTTTTTTTTTGTTCTAATAACATATTTTGCGATGCCAGAAACAATTACTCTTGTACTGTCACACGGTTCATTCGATTGGTCGATGTTCCTCAATAACATGATAGGACACCCAACCTCAAGCCGAATCAAATGGTTAGGCAGCCTAGATGCTCGGATGGTATTAAGAAACTCAACTGAATATACATCTTCACAGTTGAGTGCGTCATCGTCATGGGAAAAATATTGTTAGAACTCAGGAATTTCTTCGTATCCCCGGGTATCAGTGATATAACATAATCATTTATCTCTGAAACAGTCTCATTAGTGGGGGCTATAATTGCTCTATCTTGGAAATATGCAGCATTACCCTTATTTTTGACACATTTGGATATGTACTCTGAACTATCACAACTACTGGGTCAGACGCATCTCATATTAGTAACTCATCAGGCAATTGGAACTCAGCTTCACCGTCATTCTCGCCTCCAACCTTTCCATCTCTATCTTGAAGAATCCACTCAGCAAACACCTTAAGCTCTTGGACTTCGAGAGGCGATCCCCCACACTAAGTAATGAAAAATATGTTAGTATATAGTAGTGGGGCGGTTCCAAGATATGAATACATATAAATAGCACAAATATTAGTATATGTAACAGCTTATTTTAAGTCGACTTCAATACTTTGCATGCACTCCAAATTCGATTAGAAGACGAAATAATGTGGTGGACAATGTCTTGTCTACTTCTCTTCGACACAACATGCAATATCTATCTGAAATCACCGCCAAAAATAACTACGCCGCCGTCGAAGGGTTGAGTTTATCGAATTCTCTACCATGTGCTCCCCCTATTACGCATCTGATCAGACTGCAATCAAGTGCTTCGAAGCAGAACCTGTTTGT
>JAYMSM010000440.1:0-10694 GCA_036897885.1 Plantago crassifolia | reverse complement strand
TTCTATGAAAAATCGCTCGTCACGCGTATGCGTGACACGATTTGCTAGTTATCATATATTGCTCAATATATAGCAAAAGAAGGGAAAATTTTCGAAAAGAAATCAACACCGGGGCTTGCACGAAAATTACAAATTGTACATAAACCAACAATCAGAGTGAGGACTAAAAAGTTGAAGCTGTGACCTAAGATTTCGAATTAGTACATTAATTCTTTCTGGAATTAAGATCTCGAATTATGGAGTATTCGTAATCGTTCAGCAAAAGCAGCTCCCACTCATACATGAGTCACGATTGTCAATAAGTTAGTTCTGCTGGACGGTTTCTGATTCAATAGATATCTGGCGGTTTTCCATTTAAGGTTACTAACCCTTCCCTTCTCCCACCTTCCACTCCTCCATACACGACCACCACAACTCAACCACCCTTTCTTCCTCTCAGCAATATGGATTCCACAGGAGCAGCAATCAAGCTACCGAAAAGAGCTCAGAAAACAATTGTCCAGCTCGTTCTTCTCACACCTCTCGCAGCGGTTCTTGTCGCTCTACTACTAATCAATTTGCCAATGCGCCATCACCACCAGCCGTTAGCTCCTACGGTCGATTTTCAGCTTCATTCGTTCATCAAGAAAGCCTGCTCTGAGACACTCTACTCGTCTCTTTGCCGTTCGACTCTATCGAACATGACTGCCTCCAGCAAGTTTGCTAGCTTTATGGAAATTCTCCAGTTTACTATCAACAGAACTGCAGAACATGTTGAGAGTACCAGAAATGGTGTGGAGGCACATTTCAACAATCAAGATTTGAACTCGTATGAGAAAAATGCCTTGGGAGATTGCATGGAGATGCTTGATCAGACAACATATGAATTGCAGCAAGTTATTGAGAGTCTGGGTTCCGTTCCAGAAGGATATCGCCGTATTCCATATGGTAACATCAAGACGCTTCTGAGTGCAGCTATGACTAATGAGAATACTTGCATTAATGGGTTTCTTGATTTAGAAGGTTTGAATTTAGATAGCCGGAAGGGTCACAGAGAACATCTTCAGACTCTTTTGACTCCAATTTCTCAAATGATCAGCAATAGTTTGGGCTTGATAATGTATGCTGAGAGCAAACAGAAGGTTGCTTGGATGATGATCACCAGAAGGCGAGTAGCTAGATCTCCGACTTCCAGTAACATCCTTCGTGGTAGGAAGAAGGCAACTGTAAATTCCAGGCCCCATGTTACAGTTTCCTCTACGGGCGGTGGAGTTTACAGCACCATAGGGGATGCCGTTGCAGGGGCACCAAATATGAGCAGAAGTTTATACGTCATCAAAATAATGTCAGGGGTTTACACAGAAAATGTACTGGTTCCAAGAGAGAAGACCAATATTATATTCATCGGAGATGGCATGAACTCAACCATCATCACTGGCTTCAGAAGCTTTGCGGATGGATTTTCCACTTTTGCTTCAGCAACATTAAGTACGTTCTCACAAATTCTGATTAGAATTTACACATAAGCGAAAAAAGACTAAATTGTGTTTTATGCTTTTTTGCAGCTGTATTAGGGGACAGATTCATGGCCAGAGACTTGTCAATCATAAACACTGCAGGACCAGAGAAGCACCAAGCAGTGGCCTTGAGAGTGACTTCGAATGCTGCCTTTTATCGCTGCGCTATCATATCTCACCAGGACACACTATACGCTCATTCACTGCGTCAGTTCTATCAGAACTGCACTATCCAAGGAACAGTTGACTTCATTTTTGGAAATGCAGCAGCAGTCTTCCACAACTGCAAAATACTTGTTCGTAAACCTACTCTGGGCCAAAGAAACATGATTACAGCTCAAGGAAGAGAAGACCCAAATCAAAATACTGGGATCTCTCTGCAAAATTGCACCATTGAGGCCACAGCAGAATTCAGTCCGACAGACAGAAAGAGCTTCCAGACATATTTGGGCAGGCCGTGGAGGAACTACTCTAGGACTGTTGTCATGCATAGTTATCTGGGAGACCTGATCAATCCACAAGGATGGTGTGAATGGGATAAGTACACTACTTTAGATACTGTAGAGTACATTGAGTACAGGAATATCGGTCCTGGTGCAGATACATGGCGCAGAATTACATGGCCAGGCTACAGAAAGAACTGCACTGAATACGTGGCGAAGCAATTCTCAGTTGAAGAGTTCTTGCATGATGCTGATGAATGGCTACAATCAACAGTCTTCCCACTCATAGCTAGAGTCACATGACTGTAAGAACATAGTTACTTGTTGTATAACTCCCTCTAGAATTTTGAGTGACACTAACTGCTCACTGCATGCTTCATCAAGAAATAATTCTGTGTGCACTTTTGTACTAGCTCCTTGCTGCTTATTCTTCCAACAGCTTAGAAGGGATTTTTTGTATTTCAGCACTGTACCCGCTTGCTGAAGCAGCCATATACATTAATTGAAAAGATACAGGATCATTTTCCAGGCTACTCATTCGGCCTGTATTTCTGTAGTTAAAAGAACTATAACATTCATATACATTGAGAGCTATATACATATGATATGATTACACGAATATACAGTTATTTACACATCTTCCTGCTACAAAACTGGCTGCATTTCCAGCTGCACGACAATAACTTCACTGTCGCATGAAGATAAACAGGAAGCATGTCTCGTATCTTTGTTAACCCAGTGAAGCAGTAACTATATATCCCCTGCTAGACACGTCTCCGTAAGACATTCACCAACTCCGACGGCCAAACTTATAGGGATGACAATATATCCAGGCATTACTCGCTCTAATTGATCTTACATCATGGTTTAATGGGTCTGGCTGCTTTTCTCCGAAAAGGCTGCTCGGGATAGAGAATGATTGCAAGAACAACTGAAAAGGCAAGACCAACAATTCCACTAAATGGCTGAAATGGGTGGCCGCCAGTTATCCATATAGGAAGATTGGACTGAGTCGACTGACGGGTCAAAAAAGCGCCCATTTTCAAAACAGAACTTGATGCTAGAATCCCTGCACGGAGTCCAATTGGAAGTGAGAGGCTACCTTGATTTCTTTCCCGGACTCCAGCTAAACTTACGGACAACAGCCATAGTCCAGGTATTTCCCACATTGACCTAACAAGATCAATAAAGTAACATGATCAATTAACACGTTAGAATGCTCAACAGAACTTCAAAATATGTAGCTCATAAAGAGTAGTGGAATACATAGCATGATGAAATTTCCAGTCATTTCATTTTGCAACTCATGCTTTCATTTTTTGATATCTCACATCCCTCAAGTTTTTTTTTTACCACTCGGATGAGACACAGCAAAAAATCTTCTTGGATACATGCAATTGCATGATCACCTGAATTACTGGTTTTGAGAAATCATAATACACAGTTTATAATTTTGTACGCCTGTACTAACATTCTAGCTTCACCCGTGCTGCGATGTTTCAGAGTTTTGAGTTAGCATTTATATACATATCTTCTCTTTGAGAAACACATTTATGTGCACCGATAAAATCCATGTTCACTAACAGGGGGAAAGATGAAAGAATGAAAACAAGAGAATCTACTACAGGTAAAATAGGATAGAATGACATACAAATTTGATTCGTAGACAGAATTACCTTTGACAGAAAGCAAATGCAAGTCCTGAAATAATTAGTCCACGGTGGTAACCAAGGTCAGCACTTATTTCCTGAGGCAACCATGACCTAAAGAGTAATTCCTCCACAGTTGCAACAACAGTTGCCGTTGCAATTCCTTGAGCAATCAGCAAGAACATGCGTCCATACGATCTAAATAGTGTTACAGCTCCTGAAGATGATGGGGACAAAGTTTTTGGCCAACATAATTGGACACATCCAAGCAAGGAATTCACAGAATGTATGAGCAGAACAAGGACAAATCCTCCAACAAAACCCTTTAGAAAGTTCTGGAACTGCAAGATCGCAACCAAAATTAACATATAAACAATTTCCAACAGGACCTTTGAAAGCACTCAATACTAACCCGAAACACAGAATAAGCAGTTACATCTACAACTGGTTTCAGAATCTTATCCCAATAAAAAATTTGTTTAATTGCTTATGTGCCAACTAGCCTTGTAAAAAAGACCCCGTGATATGATAGAAGTTCACTGAAATCATTCATATTAGAGCTGAACTATGGCATAAAATTGGATGTCAAAGAATTGCGTACGTTAGAGAATTCATAGGAAGAACTTGTAAACGCTGATTGGAACAATGCAAAGCTAACATGCCACATAAGAATATTCTTGAAAAGAACTTGTTTTATAAAGGCAGTGAGGATTGGTTCAATGTATATTCTCCATAACATCTTACAAGATATAGGGTGCATACAAGCTGCATTTCACCATTTAGATTAGGGATAATAATTTAGCGTAGAATATATTATGCCCACATATAATATTAACCTTCATCACACGCACAAATAGTACCCGCCCACTATGGCTGCCAGACAACGTGCACACAGTACTGAGGTATCCCTATTAGTCATTATCATACCTTTGGTACTGAAGCCAAATCCAGTCCATATTGCTGTAGAGGATCATCATAGTTGCGAACTCTTTTTCCCCACAATGTAACCATAATCGTTGTAGAGATATAGAGACCAGCAACACAAGCCGCCTCGACTATCTTTAAAGGCGAATTTGTTGCCCAGCCTTGCATCAGGGATGGAAGCAAAGGAACAAAGACAGGTGACCATAATACAAGCACCATGAAGGCGAAGCCGGAGATCCTGTATTACAATTTGCATTTACTATTAGTCAAAAAAATTCTACTAACATAGCACATGTAGGCAGAGACAAATATATTACCAGCACAAAAAGCACCTATTTCCCCTCAAAATAACATAAAACAAACTCTACATGTCGAAGAAAATAAGAAGTACATTACAGGATTGCTTCCATGTGCATGGAATCATACCCTACTTCAGGTGTTGAGCAGAAAAATATCAAAAGCCTTTTTTCTAATCAAACCATTGCTCAGGTGTTAGAGCGTTTCTTCTTCAAAGAATTTAGTAACTGAAATATACCACGTATATGCAACCACAATGTCGTTTACTGGAGGCAAAGATCAGATAATAACACAGTAATTCAGTTTACCTCAGGAATAACGGTCGATCAGCAAGGCGCAGAAAAGTAATGAGCTTATCAGTCAAACTCATAGCACCACGTATGCCACCCCAAAGTAATGCAAATTTGCCAACCAATCTCAGAATTCCCCCTTTCTGCCCCACTTCTGTAAGCATAGCTACCAGCCTATTTAAGAAATCCAAAATATTAAATTATTCACAAATCAGAAATTAGTAATATATCTTTTTTTTTGGTAAATAAATGATAAATAAACTTTAAACTAAAGCAATTACAAAATATCTCTAACTAAAAAAGGGGAAACATCAGGTGGCTCCTCTTCTTTCCAAGCTTCATCCGCAGACCACGAAATGGCCGATTTGGCCATATAATCTGCAGCGAGATTTGCTTTCCTTGATATCCAGTTGAGGGTTACTTTCCAAGGTCTGGCGAGCAGGTCTTTGCAGTGAAGAACACGGCTGGTCAGATATTCCGGGTGGTTTTCGAAATTCGTCAGAATCTCATACGCAGCAGCTGAATCGGTTTCGATTTGGAGGTGAGAAATACTTCGATCCCAAGCTAGCTCAAGTCCAAACTCAATTGCTGTTATTTCTGCTTCAAGTACAGAGGTGAAGGTGATGATTTTGGCAAAGCCCCCTTTCCAATTACCAGTTTCATTCCTCAACACTCCTCCAATTGAGCTCCGATTTGTGTCCCCATTGACGCTGGCATCCACATTCAGTTTTAGCAAGGTGAGTTTTGGTTTTTTCCAGGTAGAAGCAACTCCCTCTCTTTGTGAAATGTTTCTTGCCATTTTGAGTTCATGCTGGAGCTGTTTGATTTGAAACAGTGCGGATTGCTGTGTGTACGCATTTCCCCTGAATACCACTTCGTTATGGGATTTCCATATTGTCCAAATAGCTGCAGCAAAAAGTGATGGCCATTGTGCAGCTGGTACAAGTTTATTTGGACATTTAGAGGTGAGATTATGTTGTAACCAAATCTCGTCTCCAATTTGTGTGTCTTGCTGATACTGATCCGGGCTCCAAATCTCCTCCCAAAACTTTTTTGCAGCAGTGCAGTGCCGAAGTGTGTGGAGTGTAGTTTCTGGTTCCACTTGGTATTGGATACAAGTCTCTGAATTGCTGATTCTCCGTCAGTATCTCAGTGAATTGGTGACTAGCCGATCCTGACTTGCGAGCCAAATAAAATGTTGTAATTTATTGCTCAGATGTGTCTTCCATATCCAGGCCAGGTTAGTTGATATGTGTTGTACCTCCGAATGCTGGTCTTTGATTGCTTTGAATGCCGAACTGCAGGAAAACACTCCACTTGCTGTTTTAGTCCAGAGAATTATGTCTTCTCTGTCAAAAAGTGTTATGTTTGCTTGTTCCAATTCCTGTTGTACTTGTGCTGGTACTTCTGTTTGTAGAACTGAAAAATCCCAAGAACCTTCTTGGCTCAGAACTTGGCTTAGCGTAACAAGATTATCTGCTGGATGTATGTAGTGAACTTTATTACTAATACTGGAATCTTTGTACCATAAATCGTGCCAGAAAAGAATGGATTCTCCGTTCCCCACTCTCCATTTGATAAACGGATGTATTAGATTGTAACATCTCAAAATTCCTCTCCAAGTTGGACTGGATCCTGGCTTGACAGTACATAGAGAAATAGGATTATTCTTCAAGTATTTAGCTTTGATAAATTGCATCCATATTGTCTCTTCGCCTGACACAATTTTCCAAGCCAAATTGGCTAATAAAGCCTCATTAGCAGTACGTGTATCTCTGATGCCAAGGCCTCCCTTCGCTTTAGGCAACATAACCTTCTCCCAATTAACAAGGTGTAATTTTCTAGCTTCCAAATCTGTACTCCACAAGAACGTGCGGTTAAGTCTATCTAGCTTGTTACACGTGAATTCACTGAGCCACTGTGCCTGCATTGAGTAGATGGGCATCGCTGTGGAAACCGATTGGACCAACGTGGCTCTTCCGGCTAGAGATAAGAATTTATTTTTCCAACCGCTTAACTTTGAAAGTATTCTGTCAAGAGTAGCAGCATGCGCCTCTTTAGGTACTCTTCCATGAAATAATTGAGCTCCAAGATATTTTCCCAAGCAAGTAGTCCTCTCAAAACCCAAGATATTGCACAAATCGCGTTTGAATCCTGTACCACCACGCTTAGAAAACCAAATTTTCGATTTCTGAGCATTAATACGCAATCCAGAGACTTGACTAAATCTGTCCAATACCCGTTTTATGCTTCTGGCTGTTTTGACATTGGCTTTTCCCAGCAACATCAAATCATCGGCAAATAGTAAATGGGATAAGGCAGGACCGTTCCGGCAGGGTGTGATCGGCGCCCATTGCTTCTCCTCTACTGCTTCAAGAATCAAGTATGATAAACGCTCCATGCACAAAATGAACAAATAAGGCGAGAGTGGATCGCCTTGCCGTAATCCACATTCGTGTGAAAATGGATCAAGCGTCTCGCCGTTCCATATAATCTTGGTGCTGGCTTGTGTAATACATTCCATAATAAGATCAATGAGTGCTCTTGGGAAATTGAATGCATTGAGAGTATCCCGCATAAAGTCCCAATTTATTCGATCATATGCCTTGTCTAGATCCAACTTCAAGATCATACAACCAACCTTATTTTTCCGCTTTGTCCTTAGCGAGTGGAGAATTTCTTGCATAAGAAAAATATTGTCTTGCGTACTTCGTCCCTTAATGAAGCTGGATTGAGTTGGAGCGACAATTGAGGGCATGATATCACGCAAGCGCATTGTGATGCACTTGGTCACCATTTTATATATGACATTACACAAGGCAATCGGCCGGTAATGGGAGATAAGAACTGGATGCTGGATCTTTGGTATCAAACAAAGATTGGCTTGACACAAGGCTGCCGGTATCGAGCTCGAACTGAAAGTGTTAAGCATAAATTCCATTAAAGAATCCTCGATCCAATTCCACCCTTTTTGATAAAATAGACCTTGCAAACCGTCGGGGCCTGGAGCTTTGTTGGGGTGAGTTGCAAAAACAACTCGACGCAATTCTGCCATGGTAAGAGATTGGGATAAATCCGCCACACTCTCCTCGGTAATTCTTGCCTGAAAACGAGATGCAACCAACCTGTGCATATCGTCCTCCTCCTCGGCAGTATGCTGGAGTGACAATAAATCTTGATAGAATTCAATAGCATGTTCACGTAAGATGTGGTCATCCTTAATCCAAATTCCATCAATTTTTAATTCAAGGATCCGATTTCGTTTCCTCCTTTCCAATGTCGAATGGTGGAAGAATTTCGTGTTGCGTTCTCCATCTTTGAGCCACTTGACACGGGATTTTTGATGCCAGAATGTCTCCTCCTGTCGAAGTATGTCATTGTATTCCGTAATCAGAGTCTGCTCAAGATCTTTCAAGTCTGGATGGACCTGCCCTTGTATACGCTGGATTCCTCCTATACGTGCCAGTACCATTTTCTTGTGATGAAAAATATTTCCGAAACTCGATTTATTCCATGGAAGAATAATTTCGGGCACCTTAGAGATAGCTTCAATGATGTTAGGGTGTGTTTCCCAAATCCGTCTCAATATCTCCTCGCAACCGGGATTATGGAACCACATAGCCTCGAAACGAAAGGGCTTTCTGTCAGACGGTGGATTATGCGTACCTTCAGTGTCGATGAGGATTGGACAGTGGTCTGAATAGGTTCTAGGCAGGTGCCTTACTGCGTACTCTGGAAATATCTCGATCCATCGAGAATTTGCGCAAGCTCGATCCAACCGTTCCCGGATTCGTGCACCTCCAATAGTTTTCCTCTCCCAAGTAAATTTAGGACCATTATAACCAAGATCTCGAAGAGAACAGTGTTCCAGTAGTTGCTGGAATTTCTGAAATCTGCTAAGAGACGCCGGTCTCCCCCCTTGTTTTTCATGAGAATAACAAATCTCATTAAAATCGCCAGAAATTAGCCAAGGAATTTCCACCGAACCTGATATCTCCTCTAGATGATTAAATAGTCGTATCTTGTCTCTTTGATTTGGCCGACCATAGAGACCAGTCAACAACCATCTTTCCTCCTTCACCGGACCAATCACCGCATGTATAACTTGCTCTTCAACGAGAATCACATCAACATGAATTTGATTTTCATCCCATAGCATCCATATCCCGCCAGCCATTCCATCAGTCGGAGCTATCCTGTAGTTTGGAAAACCCAATGAAGGTGCAACAGTTTGTGCAACTTCTGGCGAAACCCTTGTTTCCAATAAAAATACCACATGAGGTCTATGGCTCAAAACTAACTCCTTGAAGTTTCTCTTAAAATTATCATTACCCGCCCCCTGGCAATTCCATGTAACAACCTTCATTGGGAAACGATGTAGATGTAATGGTAGGATGGGATTATCAACAGTTTTCCCCTCCCATGTCGCAATCACTTGGGACAGTGATTCCAGACCCAAACTCACTTGCCGGTTTCTCTCCCAGTTGGTTATGCGGGTTCTCTGCCAGCATATTCTGTCCACTTCCTTCGAAGGAATGTTCCATGTTGTCATCTGAACCTGCCAGATTGTCGACGGGATGTCCATCACCTTGACCATCCTTTCGAAGGATTCGATTCGTGATATCAGTGAGGGGGCATTGAACCTCTCCATTACTGTTTGAAACGGGGGCGGTTCTACTAGGACAATTACCCTTACTCCGTCCTGGAGCATGTGGATCATGTTGTTGGGATCCAGTCCCATTGGCGGGGGTTGCGGTTCCATTGCTGTTGATATTGTTAATTTCTATTTCAGCGTTCTTCTCTGCCAGAACTCGGAACATGTTAGTGTTAAACGTATTTAACGTAGGTGACGTAGACTTTGGTGGGCCCGTTTCTTTCTGTTGTTTGGAAGCCGAATTCTTCTTGGATTGGGAATTCTTATTTCCTTGATTAGTGGAACCATAAGTTGGTAAGATCCTCTTACCATTATTGAATGGGAGTCTAGTGAAAGTAGAATCCTGTTCTGCATGGGAACTAGGGTTTGGTGTGGCTGTTTCTGGAACCCTAGTGGGCTGACCCGTAGCTGGTGGGCCCGCCGAATTTCGCTGGTGCTGGGCTGCAGCATTCCACCGCAGTATGGCTGTTGGCTCCGACGAGTTCGTCTTTGCCGGTGCTGTTTGTTTTTTCTGACGAGAAATGGTGATCCAATTCCCGTAATCTTTGTTCATTGCACGTTCCGCTAAGCAGTTCGCACCCTCCTGCAAAGGCGTCTGTGTATCAGTCTTCTCCTTATCCGGAGTTGCAGCTGGTTTGGGCTGAGGGCATTCTGGTGTCGTGTGATTGATCTTTCCACATGAATGACAAAAGGATGGTAAGTTTTCATAAACTACCTGGTATGTTTTGTCACCGATCATTACACCCAATTCCAAAGGCACCGAAGTGTCAATTTGCACGCAGAAACGAGCGAAGCGTCCTCGTGTAGCAGAAGCGATGTTTCCATTATACTTTATAGGGTCTCCTATGCAACTAGCAATAGTTTGGATGACTTATTCAGCAAACCATTCCATATGTAAGTTTAGAACATGTACCCACGTAATAGCAGTGTTTAGTGTATCG
>JAYMSM010000439.1:0-10694 GCA_036897885.1 Plantago crassifolia | reverse complement strand
TCAGAACCTTTTATTTATCAAATCGGAGATACAGTCGGAGGGGGTATTTGATGACCGTGGTGGTCGGCGGAGGTATTTCAAACTAAGGATTACAATAGAAACGGGAATTACAAAGGCAAAAAGTGGAAAATTACAAGGAATTTTAAAGGAAAATTACAAGGCTTTTTCTAGCTATTGCTCAAGGGTTTGGGGTATGCTCAAAGGAGCTTTGGATCTGATTTCTAAAGTGTGTCCTAACAAGGAAGACATGCCTTCCTTTTATAGAATACATATTGGGAAATAGACAAGAATAGTAAAAGGTAAGTAATCATGCATACAAGTTGCAAACAATTATCCTATCTAATTTTGCTTTTCTTTTTCAATATTATTTTTGACTTTTTTCTTGCTGATTTTCGTCCCATGAATAATAGCTGAAATAATCTTTTTTATAATATTTTAATATTTATTTTCTATTTGAGACTTTATTTGCAAGGCGAACTCTGTAAAACAAAATACTATTCTAAATCATTTTTATGATTAATAGCGATTAGCCAGAAATAAAATAAGGAAACAAAAGGAAGGGGAGATGGAAAGGAGTAGAATAACATAAATTTAGTTAGGAGGACTAGAACAAAGAAAAGATGCATTAGAAAATTCCGGCGCTAGAAAAATGAAAAAGTTTTCATTCTTGAATTATAAATATTGTATTGTGTAGTTTGTTTGAATGAATAATGCCAACTACTTCAATGAAAGCTCCTCTTACTACAACAAAAAAAGAATGAGGGAAAGAGAAGAAGAACTACCTAAAAAACCTTGAAAATAAAAAAACAAAAGTATGTTTACTTGAATGGGAATTCAATGATGAGAAAGAGGAGTTCCCTAATATGGAGAAAGGCTTTCAGTCATGAGTGAAGTCAGGTCGAGAGTGAAGACGGTTAAAAAAAACATTTCAGAATAAAGTTAAAAATCCTTGTAATTGCATTTGCAAACTAGAGTTCCAATTATATTATAGGGAGTGGTTCCAAGAGATGAGATCAAAAACTAAGAAACAAGCAGCCACTCAAAGAAAAAATCCACGAAAAATTGCGAAGTAACAAATTCAATTACTTGCAAGAATCGAAAAACTATTTCTATTGAAATAGAATCTGTATGGGATTGTTTCTTCTGTTCTCTTATCTTGTCTGATTTGTCCTTATTCTGATTTTTCCTCTACTTCTCCTATTTTCCTCTTCTGATTTGTCTCTCTTTCTTCTTATTCTCTCTTCTATCTCTTCTCTTTTCCTTCTTTTCTATCTCTTCTTTCTTGTTTCTTTGAGACACTTCTACTTGTTTTCTCTCTCTTTTCCATTTTTTTCTTTTTTTTTATCTCTTCCTTCTTTCTTGGATATTTTATTCTTTGTAATTGTAGGAGTACAGGATTGAAGCAGTGTTGGGAATTGTGCAGTGTTTGTTTCTTGTTGCTTGATTTCATCCCATGTTTTTGAAATAGTCTTGGTCTTTTGAGTTGGCAAGTGATAGGATTTCTCCTCTCTTTTTTCTATTCTCTCTTCTTTTGTATCTATTCTCTCCTCTCTCGTGCTTTCTTTTTCTTCTTTCTTCCTCTCTATTTTTCTCTTTCTCTTTTTCTGTCTTTCCTTTCTTTTTTTTTCTCTTTCTGATTCTCTTTTTTCTCTCGTTCTTTTTCTTGTTCTTTTTCTGTCTTTCTTTTCCTGTTTTTTTTCTTTCTTTGTTCAGGACTCTTGAGACCCGCTTCTTCTCTCTTTTCTGTACTTGATTTCTTCTCTCTTTCTTCTTCTCTCTCTGATACTTCTTCTCCTTTTCCTTTCGTCTGTCTCTTTCTCTTTTCTTCTCTTTCTTCTCGCTCTGCTTCTGTTGTCTTCTCTTTCCTTTCTTTCTTCTTCATAGCTTCTTTCTTCTCTCTTTTTTTCTTCTTTTCTCTTCTTTTTCAGATTCTTCTTTTCTCTTTCCCTTCTTTCTTCTCTCTTTTCTTTCTTCTTCGGATTCTTTTTTTCTCTTCTTTCTTCTTGTTTTCTCTTTCTCTTATTTTCTTTTTGTTCTCTCTGATTCTTCTCTTTCTTTCTTCTCCTCTCTATTTTTCTGATTTCTTTCTTCTTCTCTCTTTTCTCTTTGTTTTCTCTTTTTTGTTCTACTCTAGCTTCTTCTAGTCGTCAAGTCCCATATTTTTGGTCTTCTTCCTTTTTCTTTCTGTGTCTCTCCATCCTTTCTATCGTTTCTATTCTGTTCGGAAGTTTTTAGTGCTGATTGACTATCCTCGCTCCTATGTATTTTGTTTTTTTTATATACTATACGCCCAAGTTTCCATTTTGATTTCTATAATGCATACCCCTTACTACATTTTTGACTTTATTCTTTTTTGATTTCTATACGCATAACCCTTCTATTTGTTTTTATTATTGATTGTTGTAAACTTAGATTGGAATGCGCTTTCTTCGTTCTTAGCATTGTTCTTTACTTGTTTCTTTTCTTTCTGATTCTCTTTCGAATTTTTTCTTCTATTTTTCTCTGATTCTTTTCTTTGTCTTACTTTGTTTTCTTCTTCTTTTTCGTCTTTCTGCTTTTTGTCTCCATTGTACTTGGTTAGAGTTAAGGAAAGTGCCGGGCGCTACCTTCTTATCTTGTTCCAGGTTGCTAGTCGTCGTTGTATTCTAAATATTAGTTTAGTATAAATAAGAAAAGATCTTGCTTTTTGGCTGTTGATGGAAAAAACACTCCTTTCTCAGTCCTTTTTTTCCATTTGCTAAAGCCTTAGAGTCTATTTTTGGAGTCTTGTAATTGAGAGTAGGCTTGAGTCGATGTCCTCCTCTTCCCGAACATTTTATAAATAGAAGAATTTTGTTTCTCAATTTCTCTCCTTTTTCCCTTTTTCCAGGTCCTTTCTTAGTTTTAGTGGGAGTGACTCCAGTGTCTTCAATCTTCCCTCTTCGAATTTCTCCGTTTCATGCTGTTCGTTCATTTCGTCGCATTGGATCTGTCTGATCCATTCACAGTGTTGCATTTTGGTGTTTCTTGTTTAGGTTGTGTTTATGCACGGGTCTCTTCTAGAATGGATGTCTGTCTTCTGGTTGTTTTCTCTTTTTGTTCTCTTGTTTTCTCTCTTTTCTGATTCTTGCTCTCTTTCTTTGAGAACTTTATTTCTTCTTCCTCTTTCCTTCTTTGTCTTTTCTCTTCTCTCTCTCTCTTTCTCCTTCTTTCTTCTCTTTGACGTATCTTTTTATTTCTGGTTTTGTCTGGAAATCTTTGTAAATCATTAAAAAAATAGGTGCTGCAATGTTTACAAAATTGTATACTTTACTAAATGGAAAATTTTTCTATATTTATTTTTTGTTTAATTTAAATAGATTTCTATCTATAATTATATATCTATAAAAAAGTATTTCTAGTGTAGCTAATACATATTTGTCTAGGAGATTGGGTGTATTAAAGGTGGGGTAGATCTGGGATGAACTATGTTCTAGAGCCAGGCCAGAAAGGCTTTGTTGTTTTCCTTGGTTGTGTGCAAAGGAATAGTTTTGTCATTTCTTAGTAAGCTCGCTTGGGTCGAGATTACAATGATATGGTAGTATGCACTTTTTAATCTTTTACATCTGGGGTATTTATTTAATTAGTGATTAGTATGTATTTCTGGTTCAATTCCTTGTCAGTGATCGGTCCGCATGCTCCTTTTTTTCTTATTCTATTATAAGATAAGCTCACAAATCTCAAATAGGTTTTAGTTCTTTCTTTTCATCTTCCTTCTCTCTTTTCTTTTTTCTTTCCCTTCGATCTTTCGATCTCTGTCTTTCCTCTCCTTCTCTCTTCTGCTTCTTTCTCTTTTTCTTCTCCTCTCTCTTTCTTCTTTCCTCTGTCTCTCTCTTCTTCCTCTCTCTCTTCTCTCTTTTCTCTTCTTTGTCTTTTTTTCTTCTGTCTTTTTCTTTCTTCTCTCTCTCTACTGGTACTTGCTTTTCCTTCTTCCTCTGGTTCTCGTTCTTTCAGAACCTTCTTCTTCTTGTTCTTCTTCTCTTTCTCTTTTTTTGTACTTTCTTTTTGTATTTGTTTCGGCGAAAGCTTTTTAATGCATTGCTTGTGAGAGAAGTTTCATTCGTGCATCCTTTTGGGTTCTCTCAATTCAATGCCCTTGATTGGTTCTCGAACGCTTGCTGTGCTGGGATCCCAGTCTTCTATCGTTATTGATTCGAAATCCTTACTATCATTCAAAGCTTTGTTCCGTGTTTTATTTCTTTTTTTGTTTCTTGTTTAGGTTTGCGTTATATACGGGTGTGTGTGAACGAATAATAGTAGTTTTGTGGCAGTGGTGTTGTCTTAGGGTTGTTTTTCCTGCTTGTTGTGTTGTTTTTCTCATTCTGATTTCTCGTTCACTTATTTTTTTTTTGTTTTCTGTAGGCTTTCTTTTTGTGGGTCCCAAGTCCTTTTTTTGAGTTTCAAAGGTGTCCTCGTAAGGGTTGTTTTCGGAAGCTTCCTATCTGCTCTTTCTATGTTTTTATTTTCTTTTCTTCTCCTCCTTATTTTTCTTTTCATTCTTGGTTTCTTGTTCTCTTTCTGATTTCTTTGTCTTGTTTTCTTCTTTCTTCCTTCTTTCTTTTCTTTTTTTCCTCTCTTTTCCCTTTGACATAAACTTGTAAGAAAGTAGATTTAGCAAGACTTCTGTATTTTCCAACTAGTCCTTCTTTTTACATTTTCATGGAACCAGGATCCCCTTCTTTGATTTATTTTTGATTTCATGGAAAAGCGTTGGATTATTTATAGAAATATAGAAAGCCTTCTTTTTTTGTTCGCGGGAGCTCCTTGGTTGGTAACATTTCGGAGCCATGTTCGGGCACGGATTCAATCAAACGAATTTCAATAGAATGTCATTTTCATTGACTATTTTCTCATTTTCTATAATCTCGAAAATTGGGTGAGTGCGCCCTACCATTTGAATGTCAATGTGGGAGCCTGTATTCTTTCTGCTTACAGAAGTGCATGTTTTCCAGCCGAATGCAATATCCTGTAACTATTCCTATCTCCATGACAGAGGAGTTTTCCCTCTATGAGGAATCTTCCTGCACGAGACCTAAAACTCTTTGGTCGATCGTTGTGAATTTACTAATATATCATAAAGAATATCCCTTTTTGTGGACTGGAATTATTTCTTTCAACCCTTGTTTCCACATCGGTGTTCATCCAGGCACAATCATTCCTTAGCTATCCACCAAAGCTATCTCCGCGGGATTTTCTACTCCCGGAGATGTCTTGAAATGGTTCCATCCATTTTTTTTTAGTATGATTGGATCATATTACATGAAGAGACCCGACCTTCTCTCGGTACTGGAAAAACCTACAGGGCTCATGTGTGTCAGCGCTCTCGGTTTCTAGGTCATCTTCCTTTCTCTTTTCTTGAATGTCCTCTTCTTTCTATGGAAGGCGTGGGAAGAGTCTTTGAACAATTGGTCTAGGCCTGGGTTGAGATTTTGTGGAAAAATAGACTTTTGGCTTTATTCTCTTTTGCTTCTGGAATCTTCTCTTTCTTTTCTTCTTTTAGTTGTCTTGTTTTTTTTCGGATTTTTTTCTCTTCTTTATTTTTTACGACCTTGATTTCCATTTTCTTGGGAATATCTCTTTTCCCTATCATTTTTAAAATATAAAGAAAATAGAAATACTAGAACAAAAATAGATAAATATATATATTATATGCCAGAATATATGCCAGAGAGCCCTTATGTCCTCTTTCTTGCTTTTCTTATACTAAACTAATCAAAATTAATAAAAAAATAATATATGAAATAAAAATAGATGCAACTTCTTTCTTTTAGAAACAATATATTTCATGAAATAAAAAAGAAACGAGTTCTACGAATTCTGCCAAAAAGGTTTCTTTGGTGAATGAATGGAAGCCTTCACTCTACCTAAACGACAAAAGTGAGCGGCTCTAGCTTTTTTGCTTTACTAAAATGAACTTTGGTCCTTTTCATGTATACGAAACGCTCGCATGTTTTTTCGGTTGGAAATTTCTTAAGTCTTGTGAACTTCTATTTTAAGTTCTTAAACCAATCATGGAAAAGTCTTTCTTCCCGCCTCCTTTCTCCCTTGAACTTCTCGAGAATCTTCCTCTTTCTTCTCTTCGGATCCCTTTTTCTTCGTCTTTTTTTCTCCATCTTTCATCAAATTCATTCTTTGATTCAAAAAGATTTCTATTTGCAGTTCGTGTAAAAGATTTTTTCAACAGTCAAGAAAGCTGGAGAATGTTGGAAAGCAGGTAAGGAATGCTAGAATCCTATAGGTCATAGAGAGGCTAGGAGAGTTTTGGAAATAGGAAACTAGGCTTCTTTCAAAGGCAGAGGTCTGTCTTGGACTTTTGTGGTAGAAATTTTCTTCTATTATTCTTTGGATATGGATTTTTGGAGAAGAAGATAGGATTTTGTAGTGGTCACGGAAACTTTTATTTTATGTCGCTGCTTTCACAGGGGGATTTCTGGGGTAGTTAGATAGGGGGAGATAAGATAGGATAGGGTTATTGAGAGCCATGTAAAGTGTTCGGGGGGAGGGAAAGGAGTTGGAACAAGGCAGGATTTCCGCCTGCTTTCGTTTCGGTTCTTTAGCTGCTGTTTTTTTTCAAAAGCTTCCAGATTTTGTCGATCTTGGCTAGCGTAGATAAGATATAGTTTCTATAATTTTAGAGATAGGCCCTTATTTTTCTCTGACTCTCTCTTCTTTGTCTGATTCTTCTCGATCTTCTTCTCTTTTCTTTCTCTGATTCTTTGTTTTCTCTGATTCTTCTTTGTTTTTTCTTCTCTGTCTCTCTTTCTCTGATTCTTCTCGATCTGATTCTCTCTTCTTTCTCTTCTCTGTCTGTCTTTCCCTCTAAGGCCTGGAGCTTCTCTGCGAAGTATGCATAACCCAGAACAATAGCTCCGCTTTTTGATTTACTTGGGTCTTTCGCGGGAGCAGTGGTCTTCTTCTACCACATACGTTTTCTTTTTCCAACATTTCGAGGAATTAGAATGAATATCTTTTAGTGGATTTTCTATGTGCATTTGCACTTAAGTTTTGGTAGTTCGCTGAGAATTCTAATGCTTATTTTCTTAGTTTATTTATTTTATTTTTTCAGATTGTAATTCCTTTTTTCAATTTTCTATTTTTTTCGAATTTTTAATTCATCGATAAAAAATTCTGACCAGAATCTCTTTTTAAAAGAAATTAAATAATGTTTCTATATTTTGGATTTTTTATAAGAAATTATTTCTGTCTCATGTAGTTTTTGTTTTGTGAATTTCTTTTTTTTAATCTCTTATAGACTTGTGAATAAAACAAGAACCTCCCTACACTCTCCTCTTTTTTTGTCTTTCTTTAATGGATACTTGATTTAAATAGGGAACCGAATGAAACATTCCCCCCTTTTTCTCAATGTTCTATACCTCAATGAATAAATACATCTTTCTTTTATCTAGTAAATACAAAATGTTTTTTTCCTATTTTAAGATCTGAATTAACTCCTCGAGTTAAAAAATTGTTTTCCCCCTCTGGATTTCGATCTTTGTCGAGAAAATCTCTATTCTTCTTTTTTTTTTTATTTAAATTTCATTTCGATGGGGTCTTGAACTCTACTACTTCTTCGAGAGAAGTCTTTTAATATCGTCGTGTTGTTACAAGAACATGTATGTGTTTATCATTTTTATTATTTTTTGATTTAGAAATTAATTTTAAAAATATCTCGTATGACCCAGCTTTACTTCCATACTATGTCCTCTTCTTATTACATACACTACTATTCATACACTACTATTGTGTCTTTTCTTTGTTTTTTTCTTTCAGAATAGAAAATAAGAATAGATATAATGAAATAGAAAGTGGAAATGAGGCTATCAAAGAAAAACGCCGGAAATTCTGTATGAAACTAAGTGCTTTATTCTAAAATTCTATAAAATAAAAAAAAATAAAAACAAAGAAAAAAAAGACTAGCTTTAGAAATATAGGGATTCTCCAGGCGAATGAGTCTATTCCATTTCTGTCAACTTAGAGTTGGTAGCGGGTTGGATGTTCCGTCTTTTTCTCTCTCATCCGGGGCCCTTTATTAAAATTTAATAGCATTGTGGATACTTTCTTTTTGAATTCTTGTAGGCATTGGAAATCTCTTTGACTATATCACTGATAAGATCTATATCTTTATCTATATATTTTCTATATTTCCTATATTATTTCCTATATTTCATTCCTATCTCTGATTGACTACATATATTCTTTCTTTTAGTTACACGAGTTCTTTACTTATCTTTAATTAATTTCTTATTAATATTATTTTTTAGTTTTAATAGTTGATTAACTTATTAAATTATTATATTTTAATTATATTTATTTTTTGATTAACCTTTTTATATAGTTATTTATTTGTTAGTTGATTAATTTATATTATATTTATTAGTTTATAGTTAGTTTATTTTATAGTTAATTAAGATTAGTTGATTTAGTATTCGTGATAACTATTTGTAGTGTAGTTCACTTTGAAAACTATTTTTTACTCTATTTTAAAGCTCCTACTTTGTGGTGTGGAAAGAAAAATGTATTTTTAGCATGCTTAACTAACTTAGGCGACCCTCTTTTCATCTTCTTTTTTTTTCTTTCTATAACTTTCTATAATTAGGGGCAGATTCTCTGGTCAATTTCCATTATTTTTACTTACTTATCTTATCCTATTATACTTATTATTCTATTATACTTATTATTTATAATTTTTCTGGGTAAAAGATTTCCATTATCCTTGTTGTTCCCCCATACGTTAGTGAAAATGAATCGATTGCAATATAATAGATCTATTTTTATTTTACATCTAGTACAAACATTTTTTATTTGTATTGAATCCAACTATTCTTACTACGCTTAATTCTATTAACTTTTCTTTTTCTTAATTATAATTAGGCTTTTCTTTTAATTAAATTTTATTTTGACTCCTTAATTGTATTTTTGTATTTATTATAACTACTAACTACACTACTTTATTTTTTCGTTATATGAATTTTTTATTATTTTATATTTGTTTTTTTATGTTTTTGATTCAGATTTTTCCAGATCTAATTCATTTTCTTCTTCATATTCTTGTTTTTCTATTTTATTCTTTCTATCTATAATTAGAATCTTGTTTTTTCTTTTTTCTAATTCTCTTGTTTTTTTCTCTTGTCTCGGCCTTTACTAGTCATTGCCTCTTTCTCCCTCCTTCTTTATTTTCTATTCTTCTCTCGCTTAATTTTTCTTTTTTCTTAGTAGAAAGTAGAATTCGAACCCAAGGTTGTATTTTATTCTTATGATGTTTTATTTTCGGTCGGAACTCATCAAAAATATCTAAAAAGGAATTCTTTCCATTCATGAATTTGTATGTTCTATTTTCTGTTCTATGAAGGATTGAGACAAAGCTTCGCCCTGACTGTTGTTTGACAATTGGACAACCTGGGGCGTATTTATTGTGTTTAGTAAAAGATCCTTTTTTCTTTTTCCGTCTCTCGTTCAGTCGACAGTGTCTCTTTTCCTTGGGTCAATTCTCATTCTGATTGAGCTTATTATTTCAAATAATTTGGAGTGCGGGAAGTTCGGATCTTTTTTCTCTAGTTCTAGTATATCTAGTAGATCTAGATTCTATTTTCTATATCTATTAATTTATTTGTATTAATCCTATTAATCTATTTTCTTTTTTTTAACTCCACTAAAAATAGAATTTCAGTTTAAAGAAGTATTTTCATGATATGTGTTTGAAGATCCTATTTGTCTGTTTCTTTGTTCTTTTTTTAAGCTTTCGTTTTCTTCTTTCTTTTCTCTGTCTCTCTTCTTTCTCTTTTTCTGTGTTCTCTTTCTTTCTCTTTCCTTTCTTCCTGTCTATTTTTCTCTTGTCTTCTTTCTTCTTCTTTGGATGGATTCGGATATCATTGTCTTTTCGTTTCCGGTGTTGCTGGTGGTATTTTCTTTCGTTTCTGGTGTTTCTAGTGGTATCTTTCTATTGGGTAGGCAGGTTTTTCCCTGTTTTTTGTTTTGGCATTTTTTCTTCTTTGTGGAATGTGCTTTGCAAACAATGACCTTTCTCTTTTGAGTGTATAATTTCTTTTCTTCTTTCTGTCTCTCCTCTCTTGTTCTTGTTTTCTTCTTTCTCTCTCTGTTTTTCGCTCTCTCTTTCTCTTATTCCCTCTGTCTGCTCTCTTTCTCTTCTGCTTTTTATCTTTTCCTCCCTTTTGTCCTTCTTTCTCTAATTCTTCTTTCCTCTGCTACTTTTTCTCTCTCTCTTCCTTCTTTCTTTTGTTCTCTCTTTTTCCCTCTCTTTCTTGTCTCTTTCTGTTGTCTCCTTCTCTGGTTCTCTCCTTTCTTCTGTCTCTTCTTTCTTGTTCTCTATTCTTTCTTGTTCTTATTCCTATCTTTTCTTTCTCTTTCTGTCTTTCTTTCTCTTCCTGTCTTGTTCTCTCTCTTCTCTGTTTCTTTTTTTTTCTTCTTCTTCTTGAGATTTTTCTTTTTTCTTTCCTCTCTTTTTTTCTCTTTGACTGATTTCGCTTTTCCTTTTCTTCTGTTTTCTTTGTTCTTGAGATTGGCTTTTTCGTGAGCTGGTATTCTCTATTCTCTTCTTCTGTCTTCGTTTGATTGAGATGGTACTGAGATTCGATTCGCTGGTTTTTTTTTTTTTCTTCATTGGAATCTCTGTTCTGTCTGGCTCTTTTTTCTTTAATCCCCTTCTTGCTTCCTATTTT
>JAYMSM010000438.1:0-10697 GCA_036897885.1 Plantago crassifolia | reverse complement strand
GGATAAATAGGAACAAAAAAAAAAAAATCCATTCACATTAACATAATAAGTGACAGACCGCACACAAAGCATCATTAGTTGGACAAAGGTATGCTCAAAACCTAACTTATACAACACACTTTCAAGAAAATTTCATTCTACTCGATCATAGGCCATACTCATATTCAGTTTCAAAGCCATAAACATATCTCTGCCGCCTTTAGTCTTTCTTTTCAAATAATGATTAGTCTCATAAGCAACCAAAAACATTATCAGTAATTAATCTATTGGGCACAAAAGCGGACTGGGTTTCAGCTATAATACTATTCATGTGAGGCTTGTGTCTATTGGTAATAGCTTTGGAGGCTATTTTAAAAATAACATTACTCAAGCGAATGGGACAAAATTGGGTTATTGTACTTTAGGAATAAGGACAATATGATTAATTCAAATATATACTAGCATAACATAGTAAAAACACTATTAATTCACATCATTCAGGCATTTACAAATGCCCCTTCATGATGAGTTGTAGAGACTTGATGGCAGTTGCAACTGTTGAAGTTTGGGATTTTCTCATTTCTCATTTGTATTCTAAACATTCCTTTCATCCTTTGAGAATAAAAATCAACCATTACGTACTTATTTCCAATTTCATTATTAGTGAAATTTTGTTTTTATCTCTCCTGTGGTTTTCCTGTATTCATTAATTTCTTGAAATATTTGGTTGAGCTTCCATACTTGATACTTCTACAATTTGAGACTACTGATCAGAAAGTTACTTTTGTACTTATTTTTTTTCATCTGAACCACCACATTTTGTGCCTATCTAGCTAGCTAAACCACAAACCTCACTGATGGGAAATAAATATGATCAGCATATCATTTCTCCTACAAATCTGTCTACAATCAAAACTTCATGTTTTCATTATCAATCAACAGTCATCAGTTCATCTGTTTACATACTGCATATACCATATATGACTTGTGTATAGTAATAAAGAAAGAAACACAAACAACTGAAACAAGACAAGTAGTTACAAAACAGAATAATAAACAAATCAAAGCAAATTCTTGATGATAGCTACGGCAACCTCAGCAAGATCGTGCATATCCTTGTTCACCCTACTCAACGGCAGCTCCACTACCTTTCCAAGACTAGCTTCACATATATCAGCCTCCCACCTTGCATCCGACATCCCAAACTCCGCAAACTTTGGCACCCCTTGCTTTATACCCGCCACTGCTTCTGGCACATCAGCCTTCAACACAGCCCTGTACGTGTTTGTGCACTGTTTTAGCCTTTCCTTCAGGTCCGGTTGCAGTTTCTCAAGCTCATCTATAACCAAAAGAGCCTTTTCCGCCTTGGCTTGGACTGCAGCCACCACTATCAAGCCGAGCCCCTCCACATCAGCGCTGGAGCTGTTAGGGCTGGCGCTGATGGTGGAGATGCATAGCTGGTAGTTCGGTGTGTTCTTGCACGTTGTTTCCATTAAAGCAGTACTCTGGTCGCCTTGATCCTTCAGCTGCGCGATTAATCCATATACTTGGAAAAATGCTAAGAGAATGTTTGAAATTGCCATTGCTTATGAGCTAGGAGGAAGAAGGTAAATGATGAGAAGTTGGTGTAAATTAGCATCTTTAAAAGTCATGTATTTATAACATGTATTTAAGTATAGAAGTGGATAAAAGTGGACCTTCACATGTTTAAAAAAGGAAATGAGAACGTTTGTATTGTACTATGAGAAAGGAATATAGTGTTATTATTTCCGTTTCCGTATTCTTCTTCCTTATTTCTCTTCCTATCCATTTCCGTTTTGGTCTATTCTCCATTTCCGTTTTATTGTCATGATCATCGGACCCTGTCCCTTTGGCTTTTCTTTATTTAGTTTGGAATCGGAAGACGTTGATAGAGAAGATCTGCCCATCAGGAAATTTCATTAAACGTCAGGTAATTGTTTCAGATTAGCACAAGTCCGCCTAAATTGGTTTCTTTTCTTTCTTTCTTTTTGGGGAGTTTGAGGTTAATTGATAAATACATTCTGTTGTTCATGTCATTCAGTTTTGATGTGGCTGTTCAGGGTAGCTTTTAGGTATATAGATTGACGGGGTGCTAGCTTTTGATTGTCTCAATAAAGACTAAATCTGGTCTGATTGGATGGTGTAATGGTAGTATGCTCATCTGCATTCCCATCCATTTCAGTTTTGGTCTTTTTTGCATTTGGGTACCAGGTTCTACAGATCAAATCTGGATTATTTTTTTTTTCAACAATTCTAGCGTACTGGATTTCAAAATTTCCTTTTTTAACATTATTTTGATTAAGTTATAGTTGATGTTGCACCAATGTGTCCATCATGTTCGAACCTAAATGTTAATTCAGATGTGTTGCTGCTACAACTACAACCTATAATCTGTTTTAATCTCATTTCGCATCTTTGCTTTGTTGTCTGCAGTTTACTCGGCGTTAAGAAATTGTCGGGCAACAAACGGAAGGATTTCCATTCATCTTCTGCTACTGTCCAGGCATTGGGGACTAGGTTGACGAATCAAGCCACCTCGCCAAGGCCTTGGGACCAAGCTGATTTGTTCAGGAGGATGACCACTTTCAAGTCCATAACATGGTTTGCTAAGCCACAGGTTTAGCTCTTGTCACTTTTTGCTACTGTTGTTTAATTTACTGAAAATTTGGAATGAATGTGTGTGTAAATTGTGGAGTTTGTCTGTTAGCATTTGTAAACGTTTCAGCTGCATATGTTATGTTGTTTGATATCTCTTTACTCAATTCTGTCTTTGTGTTACTACTGGATTATCTTCTTAGTCTTCTGTCAAGTGTAACTCCATGGTGGTGTTCTTAATCTTACCAAAGTTTTGTTATAACTCCACATACATTGATCCAAGTTCTGACAGTTTGGTAATGAGTTACTACTGTATCATTGTTTCATCATAAATTACTTTTTGGGCCATTTATGTAAGGGACCGATGTTGCTGAATAGCTTATCAAGGTTTCTTTAATCTGTTGTGTTTTCTTTTCCCGTAACTGTTGCTGCTCTGCTCTTTTCTAGGCCGTGAGCCCTTTAAATTGTGCTAGGAGGGGTTGGTTCAATGTAGACATGGACACGATAGCATGTGAATCTTGTGGAGCTCAAATCCTCTTCTCCACTCCATCAGCATAGTCTCAGAAACAAGGCAAGTTGTACTATATTCTCGACATATCTTCTTATCTAGATTTATAATGCCCAATACTGAATCTTCATTGGTTTGTTGTGCGCTCAGTTGAAAAGGCAGCCTTGGCATTCAGCTTGAAACTGGAAAGTGGGCATAAGCTACTATGCCCATGGATCAACAATCCTTTCACAGAAGAGCTTGCTAGGTTTCCAGCGGTTCCACGGACTAATTTGGTTGAGGATTACAAGAATCACTCATTTGCTCTATCACTTAACATCCCTACCCATTATCTCAACCGTAGGTAGCAATGGAAAGCTCTGAGCTCGAGCACTTTATTAAAGATATTTTGACGCCAGATTACAATAGCACAAGGGTCCTTGGAGATTTACCTGAGTCAGTTCCTTCATATTATCAGGTTTGGTTGCATGAGTTTTGTTATGTATCACCTCTCTTCCAGCCTAAGATGAATGTATGATTCCATCTTGTTGAAGTAGAAATTGTTACATTTCAGTTTCAGTGCTATATTTGTTTCTGATCTCAGTAGACTTGCTTATAACTGTCGCTTAAGTTAGTTGTCAGGCTCTATGCCAGATCCATGAATTACTTAGATCATCATTCTTTTGACTGAGATGGATTAACACGCGAAGTAATCTGAAAGCAATTCACCAGTCAAAATAACAGTCAAAAGAATGATGATCCAAGTAAATCTGATATCACGTATAGTCATTGATTTGGTTGTGAACAGAAGTTGAATCTTTGTTCTGATATTAACTAATTCTTGACTAGATTTACTTAGATCATCATTCTTTTGACTGTTTCCTGCAGATTGTATTCCCTTTTATTTTCCTTATCTTTTTGCTTGCAGTGACTTTTATAGTTATGAAATTGCTTCTGTCACTATGCAGGCTCCGAATCTTATAAGTTTATGTGGATGGAATCCTCACATGTTACCATATATAGTTGATCTGAAGGATGGGCAAAAGAAATATATTCAAGGCACCAATATTAGATTTGCAAATGGACAGAAGCAGAAAGTAGATGTGCAGACTTTGTGTTCGGAGCGCAACAAGGATATTTGTGAATTGCATTTGGATCCCAATTCTATTGTTCTTGATTGCAAGCTGTGTGGAGCTAGTGTTGGATTATGGGCATTTGCTACTGTCCCACGGCCCGCAGAGTATCTAACATTTGTTGGACTTTCAGAGGTTGATGGGAAAAATTCATCAACTCTTACTGAGGTAAGTGAACCGAAAACCTCCCTGGGCATGATCGATGCAGGAATTAGTGACGGAATTAGAAATACCGTTAACACTGCTTCAACATCACGTGGTTTCTCGATCGCTGGAGGCCCTCCACCTGACATGGTTAATTATGGCGCAACAATAACTTTACCTGTTGTAGGCCAGAGTTTGCGAGCTCGATTTATGGCTGTTCAGACACTGTCAAAAGTGAATGATCAACAGATATCCGAACAGAATGCAAATATCACCACAGAGGAAGCTTTGGCAACCACTAGAACAGGTTTAATTGCCAAATGCCCTTTGCAAGTTTCACCGACTAGTGCAGAAGGTTCTCTTTCAGTTGATTCACCAAATGATGGTAATCATACACTCGAGGCTGGAGAGTTTACTTGCTCCACATCAGAGCATCAAACCAATCGAAATGGTGAAAGGGGTGATCCTAACAAGGATGAAATAATTGAAGTTGGCAACTCCGAACAAGGCAAACTTATTGTGCGAGGTATAGGCATCTGACTTATAAACTGTGATAAGAAAATAATGCATCAGTCTCTCTATAGTTGATAGATAAATATCTGGTCTAGTCCTCATATCTTGTGCCACTTGATCTATTCTTTTTTTATTTCTTCCTTTTCTATTTCTAGTTTACCATGGACATTAGCCATTAGGTACAGTTTGATACTATAATGATGCTTAAAGTTGTCTATATTGTTCTTGCAGGAGAAGATAAACAACTACCATTGTTTTCAGAATTGAGAGAATTTGATCCTATCAAGCAGCACAGGCCATTCTGCCCTTGGATTCTCGCAAGTAGCAAAATTACTCCTGGATGGAAACAGACTCTAACTGCTTTACAAGAACGGAGGGATTCCTCTAACTTTTTGCTTGGCATGCCTTCATCTTCCTTAATGGAGGTAAATCTGACTATGGGAACAAAGATGATAATGACTTTCTTAAATAAGATGACTGGAGTTCAATGGCCTATGGCCATGTGAGTACTTTCTTTGGGTCAAAGGGAGTATAGAGTGAATTCTAATGTACTGAGACTCCTAAATAGTTAAGAATCTCCAGATAACGCTTCTACATTTCCAAGAAAAAGAGTATAAACCTTGTTCACCTTGGATACCCGTCCGAATCTTTGATAGAGAGGGATCTGACTTGTTGAATTAATATTTAATAGTGACTCCATCAGTTTATGAGATTAAGGATCCTTTAAAAGCATAATAAGGATGAAAACAGTAACAAGACATACTCGGTTGAAATTATATATTCCCCTATTTCCCTATGAACATTTCCTACGGAAACAATGGTTCATGTATGTTTCTTGGGTGCTGGAATTTGCAGTTTGAGTTTCACATCATAAGATTTGAGATTTCAGCAAAATTTTTTTGATTCAGTTGTTATCAGGAATTATATCTGTACTTCACATAAACATTTTCTACTGATAAAGGCCTATGAATCAGAAGTGGAGAAATTGGAGATAAAAATGTTTGAAGCTGTGTTTTCTCTAGATTATGGCTTCCCTAAACACGTGAAACGTCTTTCGATGACTACAAATATCTGCACTTCCAGGTCCCATACTCCCATGCCAGCACTATTTACTTTCCTCCAAATAATGAAGCAATTTACCACATCAATGGCAATTGATCATGCTTCACTGACTTCAAGAAAACCCTGAATTGCAGAGATAAAAGCTGGCCTAAGGGCATTTGCATTTTGCAAGATAATATGGTCAGGCTATGTGCTACTTAGTTAATATTACAGTGTAGACAAAATATATATTTGCATATCTTCCCTTGTGTTATATTAACAGTTTGATGCAGTCAGTCATTTGATTTCTGTATATTAGTTGATACTTGCATGTAATAAAATTCTCAGCTGATCCTGACATATGCAGACCCATAGTATCACACTGTAAGAAGATGCTTGAACATGCGTTGGATAATAATAGCTTATTCTAAATCGTACTTATGTTTATGCTTTGCAGGTTGATGATCCAGTTGCTTCTGTGCGAATGCTTTTCACTTCTCCATCACCTAAAAGGACGAAACTTTCTGGTGGAACCTAATACATGGCGCGGCACACTGTTTAGATAAGAGTCGAAGCATGTAACTCTCATATCAAAATTTCACTTACTGAACATTTACAACTTTTTCTTTTTGCGAATTTCTGTAGAAAAAGTAGGCAAAGGACCAATAGATTACATTATGGATTCATTTGTAATTCTCATAAAAACTCTCAGGCATCGGTGTTGCATAATGTACTTGTAACAACACATGTATGTGACTTGAAAGAAAGAAATGATTTTCCAGAAATATTGTTTCTCATCCCATCAGCCCGCAGTTTGTGATCACCACCTTTGAGTAAGGCCTATTGAAACCCCGTTCGGCAACAACAGCTCTCTTGTCTCCTATCAGCTTTGCAGCCCTTCGTCCATAAACAAGAGTCATGTTAGTGATTAGAAATAGATGAGCATTGCATCATTATATTTATAAGCATTTTGTTGGCTGGAGACTGCTTAAAGGGTATGTTTAGTTCTACTCTATGAACCAGGTATTGCTTTTTTGGGCAGGACCCTGTAGTCTTTAGTATAACTTCAGAGTAATTGATGAATTATATGTACCTGAAATAAGGAGAACTGGTATTTTCCTGCACTGTTTTTACTTGCTCAATCCTCTCAACAACTTCCATGCCTTCAATCACTCTCCCAATAACCAAACTTGAACCATCCAACTCGGGGGAGTCTTTTGCAGCAATAACAAATTCCGTCCCATTAGGATCCGTTCCGACCTCTTCTTGATCGATTTCTAGCTTCCCTTTCCTAGCAACCAACTTAATTTTTGGGGGCGGCTTCAGAGGATCTCTCACAATAATGCTTACACTCTTGGCCACATTCTTAGTTCCATTACACCTGTCATTCTGTTTCACCCATTCCTCCACGAGCGGGTCCGTTGCCAAGCTACTAACCGTTTTCCGGGCAAGATCCGCATCTACTCCATAGGATCTTAACCCTCCGTGCTGTACATAGTTTGGCATGATTTTCACGAACTCTTTTCTCCGATAACTTACGCCAGCTTTCCCAGACACGATACTGCTGAACCTTGAGGTACCTGCTGGGGCATTGTCACCGTATAGTCCAATAGTTATCCTTCCTATAGGTTGTCCATCTATCGACACATCAATAAATGCTTGTGTTGTTATCGGAATCTGATTATTGCAATCTGAAGGGGCATTCTGTTTTGATGGTAGGGGTTCTGCTCTCAGTGGTTCTGAGGTATGAGGGCCTATTATGAGTAGAAGGGAGGATAGACATGCAAAATCCCGACGCAGAATCGGTGTTGGGGGAGATGCAGATGGAGGGGGGAGTTGTGTAGTTGGGGGTAGTAGTTTTGCTGTGAGAGTTGGGTGCATCAATCTGGCAGAGCAATGCATTATGGTGAGTTTAGGAGTTATTTTATGTGAATTAATTAATGGTAGAGAAAAGAGTTGTTTGATTGAGAAGAAGTGATGTAGTGCAACAGAATGATCTTGGATAAGAAAAGCTACAAAATCTGTAAGTTGGAAAAATCATGTGGTGTTCACTTGACAACATTTTCTGGGGGTTCCAGCTTGGACAACACATGTGGATATGATGAATTTTTGACAAGATTTTATGCTCTCTTCCTTTTCTTTTTGTCAGCAAAATTACTTCAGTCATTTAAAAAACGAAAATAAAATAAAATCGGAGTATCTAAACTTTTTTGAGAAACAGTTTCTAAAGGCGATACAAATATCACATATTTGAGATATCGTACCTAAGTGCATCTTACACAGTAAAGAGATGTTGGTAACAATATAGTACAAGACGGACCCAACTTATTCTGTTCGAAAGGCTCGAACAACATTAGGCTGAACCCACACGGCAGAAATCAGTTCTTTTCTATCATATACATCATCTTCTTCTCCAACATGATCCCCGTCTTGATGAAATTTGAACTTTGAGGTATCCAACTTATAGTAAAGGCAACGATCCTCTAAGTCGAACAATGGAAAGTTGATGGTATTCGGTTCTATTGCACATTCTTCTTCGTCGATTGCAATACTAAAAGCTGATGCCCGACTTATGAAAACTGAATAATTCCCACCGAAACTTTTCACTTCGTTCCACTTCCAAGCATCTCTGTCCAGGAGATATACGTTGACGAATTTTCCCAACAGGCCTAAAACAACTAGATATAGTCCGGCTCCACAGGAAACCAAGTACCCTCGGCAATAACTAGAGAACACCAGTTTCTCTGACCTGAAAATTATTGGAGGTATTGGAGATGACCAGACAAAGGTTGGCTGATCCGCTTTAAAGCCTAATGAACCAAGGCGGCATCCCCCTCGTTCCAAAAAATAGAACCTGTCATTATGAAATACTGGACTGCAACCTGAAGTGAAGAAGTCCCTATTAAAGCCAGTATAGTGCCATCCCTTGTAACCTGATCTTAAATATCGTATGTGAAATGAAGTTCTCTCAGAACAAGTCGAAATAACGACCCAGTCTGAAGATGTCGGTGGAGCAGAGAAGGCCATAAGATCATTAGTATTGAATCCATCTTCTTCAGGAATGTTAGGAAGATTGATCTTGATCTTAGTGAAAGGTTCGAAGAAAAATATGGTACTGTTACCCTGAGTGATAAGAAGCCATCCACCCTTGGAATATTGGATTTTACTCTTATTGTAATTATCTTGGATGCTGCTGCTGATGCTGCTTTCGTAATAATATTTTGTGTTGTTGGTTGGACTAATAAAAGAGGATGAGCATGAGTCGGAAACCATGAGCCAGGGAAAGTGCTTACTGGAGGCTGCACCAGCAGCAACTGGTTTCCAGTATATTGGTGGTGCTACTTCTCTCCACATTCGACATACACCACGAAAATTCCAATAGTCCCTTAAATTATTACTGTCTTCATATAGAAGATACTTTGAAATATGCCTCAGAACATCGTTCGGAACTTGAGTTATGCAGGTGCTTGATGGTGCAGCTATAATTTCATGATCAGGATCAACACGGATATCCTCTTCTTCTTCTTCTTGTTTTTTAATCTCGGTCTGCAGGTCAAGGTTGTGGTCAACGAAACATAACCAGTGTTTCCCTTGAGCCTTGAGCTGTGGGAACCAGACGGGAAATCCTGAATCAGGTTGGTTTTTGAAGATGGAGAGGCTGTGATCGTCGAGCCAAAAGACATAAAAGTTCTCTTTATCTGCATCCTCAGTATAGCATACGAAATTCCTCCTCCCGGCATTAGGGTAGTGTGGTGTTTGATATATTGCAGAGGAGTTATTTCCACTCAAGAAAACTGCCAAACCCAAATCCTCTGGCACAGCCACAAATTCCAGTCCCAAGAGATCAACTTTCCATAGCTCCCATGGGGACTGGGATTTTCGCTCAACTAGAAACATCATGTTGTCATCCTGGTGATTCATGACTTGAACTAAACGCCTTGTACGGTATGCCTGAGATTTATTAGGTGATTGCATCTTTGTTTGATTAGTACAAAGAAATCCATTCAAGTCTATGCCACAGAAGTTGTTATGGGTGGAATCCAACTGGACGATATCAAGAAAGTGCTTGGCCTGAGGATATGAGAGGAAAAGTCGGTCTGTAGCCCAATGGTCAATCCCAGGGTGCCACCAAAGATAAACTTTATACTGGTGGTAAAAAAAGCAGACCCTATAGGGGAAATAGAGTTGTTGATCATCCAGATGTAGTAGTGATGATTCTGTTTCGTATGGGTCGAGTAAACACTTGAGGAGCGGTTGGGGGAAGCCAGGAATAGGAAGTTGTAGCTTGAGCTGGGAAGGGGAATTCCAGAGGAAACACCTGTTGGTCTTCCTACTTATTAATACATGCCAATCACCATCCTTGCTCGAAGCTATTCGTTCGCGGTGTCCTTCCTCTAGTTCCATCAGTGAGCACCTCCGTTCCATAATTAATACTAATATTCTAGATGAAGAAATTCCTGATGAATGACTCTGTTGGAAATCTCAATCGTACCAACGGAAATCGATCGCCCAGATATATAAATTTTGTCTTCTGGATGTTAAGAGTAAATTATAATAACTTGGCCAGCTCGCAGTATATATATATATATAAGAAAAAAAAAGTAGATCGATGATAGTAAAATTCCTAAACTAATTAGTACTACTAGTACAAGGGAAACTAATACTACTTCTCCTAGTCCTACTAAAACTCGATCTCTCTTTTAAAAATATATCCTATAATTGTCCTCTTCACTGGTGCGTGTCCGGCACGCGTAGATAGGCCCGCTCCTTCCGTATTTATTTTA
>JAYMSM010000437.1:0-10698 GCA_036897885.1 Plantago crassifolia | reverse complement strand
TTCGAAAAAAAATCAAACTTAAGAAGGTTGTAAAAGAACGGACGGGGTAACATTTATATTTTTGACAAAAGTATAGTATTTGTCCACTCCACTACCGATACTATTCCATCCACTGCCACATATTTTACCTATTATTAATAATATCTCCAACCCAGTTCTAATATTTAATTCAAAAGTAACACATTTCTCATTGTACCCCTAGTATCAATTGTTGATACTATGATATGAGACAAAGAAAGTGCAATATTTCTTTAAGTTATTGTCCACTCTAGAGAGGCAACATATAAGACAAAATTTTAGTATTAATTAGAAAAGAGCATAAGAGATGCTCGGAAACATTACAAGATAAGAGAAACAATACCAGACCTAACCCATGATTCAAACAGCGAGAGTTAACAACCAAATCCTATCTGTACCCCCATACCCCCATACCCCCATTCTACCCCTCTTAAATTGTGCGTCATATGTGGGTTTTAGATTGGGTCGGTCCTATATAATTTGTAACAACTTGATCCCATGTCAATCGAGCCCCGGTTCAATGAACGGACGTGAATCTGCTACGTTGTGCCCCATTTCTTCTTCTTTTTTGTTACTTTTCTTTAATTAAAAACCAAGTGAGTGTGGGTTCAACTCCACCCGGTCACGGATAATTTTAGCCCCAAGACTATTATATATCCATATCCGTGACCAGGTGGGTCCAACCCCACCGGTTTGCAGTTTTCTTTTGATTCAAGAAATGTTTAATATTTGACTTTTCAATCAACCGAAACGAAATTTTACAAAATTATATGATAAAATATTTAGCTCGACGTGAAACAGGATCATCCTTAGGCATGCAAGGTAATGCTTAGACCCACTTGAAGCCTTCCCATTTAACCCGTAACTTTGCATGGATCCTTGACCTTGAGTGGTTCACCCCCTCTTAAATTGTGCGACATATGTGGTTTAGATTGTCAGGCCTAATATCATTTGTAACAACTTGATCCCGTGTAAATCGAGCACCAGTTCAATGAGCGGACGTGATTACTTGCAAACTGCTACGTTGTGCCGCATCAAACCCTTCCCCGCCCGTACTCTTTTACCTCACTCGTGTGTGTATTATAAAACTTCTCAATATGCAACTCATCAGATTACTCTTAAACCCATACCATCTCAATGATAAGTTGGATTTGGGATGGAGGGAGTATTTAATTTGTTACAGAGATAAACCACAATGTTTATATCGTAACTTGCTCCATTAACGACAAATTACAATGACACATTCGGTGGTCTCTCGATGTTGGATGATGACACACCCAGCTATCGTCATATTTGTCTAATTAACCCACTCAAGAAATTCTTTGATTTCTCAATGTCGGATGATGACGCACCCAGCTAAATAGATTTAAATAAAATTTAAAATATTTGAGTTTAACCCGCAACCATATGTTCTTTATGAGCCCAAAACCCCAGATTAGTCTCATATCAATATCTCATTGAAAATGACAACAACCAGAATATATAATATTTATTCGTTGAATGACATGCAAAATCTATATGATGTTTCAATTTATGATAGCATCTAACCCCCTGAAAGGTCTGAGCAATGCATGAACAATGCATGACAATCCTCATTACTTTTTTCTGTTATCCATTTTGGCCTTGGACTCTTCAGTACTTCCCTAGCTCTCTAGTTTTACTTTGTGTTTGCCTCTGTTTCATTTCGACTTGATTTCTTCTGTACTTTCTTTTGTTTTATCAATATAATTTTTATTTTATTTTATGCATCCTTTTTCTTCGTTAATAAAAAAGTTATCCACACGACTTAAATAGAAGGAGAATTGGAAAGAAAAGCAAAATTAGGCTATATCTTTTTCAACTTAAGTTCAGTTCAATTCAGATCAGTTCAATCTAGTTCAGTTAAGTTCAGCTTTGATTAGTTCAAATTTGTACTTCAGTTCAGTTTAGTTCTGTTCAGAAATTCTTGGCTGAAAATAACAGATACTAAGTCCTAGCCAAATAGTACATAGATCTGTGTGAGATTATGATCATTTTAGCTTTATGAATACAGAAATGTTATACAGGAGGAGGTTGACTTCCTGATGAATTTGTTTGAAAGGGTGATCAAATCGGATTTCAAGGAGCTGATTATGCGGTAACCGCCCTTATACCTTGTCATGTCCTGTATACATATGTGACTATGTGTGTATGCTACATTTTCATGAGCCAGTTTGTCAGGTTGGTTGTACGGAAAATTGTGGTGTAATGTTGGGTAATGTTAATGGCAGGTATGATATGCAATTGTCTGTGATCGGAGAAAGATCAGCACTACCCTGGTCACTGCAATCTATAATATCTGAAATGGAGGTATCCTCCAAGGATAATAAAGGAATGGAGTTTCTGTTGGCTTTAAACTATAGTGGTTTGTATGACATAACCGAAGCAAGTAAGAAAATCGCCACAAAAGCAAAAGATGGCGTTGTGCGAGTAGAGGACATCAATGAGGACTTCTTCAAGCAACATTTGACTACAAACGGTCTAGACTACCCCGATCCTGACTTGCTTATAAGGACTAGTGGTGAAGTACGGCTAAGCAATTTCATGATGTGCCAATTGGCCTATTCAGAATTGCTGTTCGTGGACAAATTGTTTCCTGACTTCAAAGAAGCAGATCTTGTGGACGCATTGAAAGAATTTCAGAGAAGGCAAAGACGATTTGGTGGGCACAAGTATTCTCAAATATAGACTTGATGATATCACCCTGAGGATGTATCATATAACACATGTACACCCTGTCGAATTAGTGTTAACGGTTTTGCTTTTCTGTAAAAAAAATCTTCTCAGCTCCATGTTTAGCTGATTTTGATGCAGAGAAAGTAAATTCTTTCAAGTACAATCCTCTTTTTCATGATCTGTTTGTTACTGATTGAAAGAGTATAAGGAAAGCTAGAGGCCTAGAGCCATACTTTGAAATTCGACAAAAGAAGCTAATGTACTTATTGTGCTAGCTGAGAAATCAGCAAGCAAGAAAAGAGGGTGGTTTCTTGGTAGATAAAGCATTATTTCCACTTTTCAGATTGCACTTCGATCTTCGCATATGTGTCGTTTATTTGGAACTACATAGTCGGTATACCTTCTCCATCCAGTAGAGCTACTTTTCTTGCCAAGTCCTTCGCGGCGATGTAGACCTTTCATCCCATAGCCTGAGAAGAATAAAGACTGATGTATCCTCAAGTGGAAGTAAATAGTTTACTACTGTACAAAGACAGTAGGATTTGGTGATTCATACTGCAACAACACCCCTCTGTTGTAATGTGTAGTACATTCGTCACAAACACGTCTTATATGCTTGCGTATAATACATGTACAGTACAGGAAAAGGATTGGAGAACTTGTTGCTGTTGCACTAAAGTTTTCCGTATATTAATGAGTCCCGGACCACATACAGTTTCGAAGTCTTGAACTATATATGAGCAAATCTAGCTAGTTATTCACAACAGCCAATGTTAGCTAGTTTGAATCTGTAGCAGTTCACAACCAAAATGCTGTCCTTTCAACCCTTCATCGCTTACACAAGAAACAGCAGCTCTTGCAAAATTCCACTTCATATGAATTCTGCGCAGATACAGTATAGCCAATTAACAACACATTCGACTCATCATCATTTTGTCCATGCGAATGATTTCAGACAATCTTTAGCTGCTGCTGCTGAAGCAAGAGGAAATTCTGGATCTGGATCAGTGGATGATGCAAAGGGGAGAGACTTACTGCTGGAATTAGGCCTAAAACCAGAACTGATGCCGAAGCATGTAGCAATAATTATGGATGGGAACAGGAGATGGGCTCGTAACAAAATATTCTCATTCGGATCTGGTCATCTTGCTGGCAAAGATACCGTGAAGCGACTGGCTATTTATTGTGCGAAACTTGGAATCCAAGTTCTTACAGTCTTTGCATTTTCTACCGAGAACTGGACCCGTCCCAAGGTTAGTACAATTTGCTTGGCAGTTTTCTTCTTTTAATTCTTCTGCATGTGCCCTTTGAGATTATTCTTCTTATGATGATCAGATGGAGGTTGATTTCTTAATGAATTTGTTCGAAGTGGTGATCAAATCGGAACTCCAGGAGCTGATCGTGGGGTACGTACGTAACTGCCAAACTTTTGAGGAAGAATCAGGCAGTGTGTGAAATCAATCTGAGACTTTCAATGTGTTACTTAGTTAGAAGAACTAACGTTATATTCGTAACTGTTGCAGGCATGACATGCAAATATCTGTGATCGGAGAAAGATCAGCATTGCCCCGGTCACTGCAATCTGCAATATCTGATATGGAGGTATCCTCCAAGGAAAACAAAGGAATGAAATTTTTGTTGGCTATAAACGATAGTGGTTTGAATGACATAACCGAAGCAAGTAAGAAAATCGCCAGAAAGGTGAAAGATGGTGTTGTCCAAGTCGAAGATATCAATGAGGCCGTCTTCAAGCAGCACTTGCTGACAAATGGCCTAGACCACCCCGATCCTGACCTGCTCATAAGGACTAGTGGTGAAGTGCGGCTAAGCAATTTCATGTTGTTCCAATTGGCATATTCAGAACTGCTTTTCGTGGACAAACTGTTTGCTGACTTCGATGAAGCAGATCTTCTGGAGGCATTGAAGGAATTTCAAAGTAGGCAACGACGATTTGGTGGGATGAAGTATTAGGTAAACTGCATTGGGACGAAATGCTCGTTTTGGTTTGGAAAACTCACACTGCAGCATACTTAACTTAAGTCTCCGATTCTCCTAGCGTTGTTTCTTCCTTACTAGTCACTGCATCAAAGTCATTTGTCACAATTCCTTCGCTATTACAGAGTTCTGCAGTCTGTTCATCTTATGAAATTGCCCTTAGCTGTAAACGCTTATGCTAATCGAAGCTGATCTCGTGCGAAACAGGTGGATCATTGGATCAATTTAATGCTTTTCCTGGAAATTTTTTCTTTCATATTTGGTGTTAGATTCTCAGGTGAATGCCTAATTGCCTATCCAACTGCTATTGAAGGAACTTGAATGTGAACAGGATCCTGCAGTAAGGGGTAGTTGACACCTTGATAGAAATACTAATGGCAAGGTAACTAATTGCATACACACTGATACAGATACTTATCGCAACTCCAACCATTAAACACTAGCATACGCATTGATAGATATACGAATTGCAACTACCACTAAAGCATTGGATACACATTGGTAGAAATACTAATCGCTACTCCAACCATTAAACACTAGCATACGCACTGATAGATATACGAATCGCAACTACCACTGAAGTATTGGATACACATTGACAGAAATATATACTAATCGCAACTGCAACCATTAAACACTAGCATACGCATTGATAGAAATACTAATTGCAACTACCACTGAAGCATTGGATACACATTGACAAAAATACTAATCGCAACTCCAACCATTAAACACTAGCATACGCATTGATAGAAATACGAATTGCAACTACCACTGAAGCATTGCATACACATTGATAGAAATACAAATCGCAACTCCAACCATTAAACACTAGCATATGCACGGATAGAAATATGAATTGCAACTACCACTGAAGCATTGCATTCACATTGATAGAAATACTAATTGCAACTACAACCATCAAGCACTAGCATACGCATTAATCAGAGAACAGTAATCTGTAATCAGAACTATAACAGTATAACCACTGAGGTTCTTACACAGCATATGCAGGCAATAACTACAGAAGTACTAATTAATCAGAATCTGACCATTTTTCCATGATTAAACAAACAGAAGAATAATTAAACAATGTACTATATAAGCATATGGTCCGGACCAATTTAGCTTGCTCTGAGGAGTAAAAGATAAAAATGGTGGTTGTACACTATGCATACCTCTTATATATAGGTTGATGTTACACTCACAATTATCAGCATATGGTGGTGGACCAATGTAGTACATCTCTAATTCTATGAGATGTCAAAAAGATAAAAACAAATGGCAAGATCATATCTTCTTTTATGCAAAAGGCAAAAATTTTGGGGGAAAAAATTGTTTTATTAGAGGTTCGCGGTGTGTTTATTTTAAACATGTGTTTGTGTGTTTATATGTTTATTTTTCTGTATATACGAAAAACTTGTTATACGTAAGGTTACCTCGGTTAAAAAAATCGTCAAAACAAACATCTGGGGAGATCAATTACATCGGAAGTGTCATAAAAAAGTAACAAAAGTAAATGAATCTAAGAGTATGAGATATAATACTATTCTATTTGGAAAAAACATAGTAAAATTTATGAAAAAATTAAGAAAAGAAATCAAATAGAGAAGAAAACTTACAGAAAATCAAATAAAGAAGGAAATCTGAGAGACGGTCTTTTTTTAGAGACGGAGAAACATTCCAAATATAACTAAAAACATCGGTGCTCCAATTCAAAATATCGATTACTTAAAGTGTTTTGTACACTTTCATGAGAAAAAATATATTCAGTTAAGAACATTAAAGTTATAATTGAAAATATTATAGATTTTCCAAAGAACATGAATTAGCTGATTTTACAACACGTCTTTGTGAAGAAGAAGAGATTGAATAAGAGGTTTCATTTATTATTGAGAGGATATTTCAGTCAATTTGAACATGAAGTAGCTGATTTTACAACACCTAGTCCATTTGTGTAGAGTTTTAAGGAAAATGAGGTGCATCAATGTAATTTAGAGAACATAAAAGTATATTCCTGGAACACGAGGCACATTTCTACTTTTTACCCTAATAAAGTATGACAGAATAAGAGAACGTGGTAATATATGAGTACAGAATACCAAGCAAAGCAAAGCAACTAGTTGATGAACACAATACCAAACAATGTAGTAAAATTTGATTTCTTTTTCTCTAAAAATAAATAAGAGTACAGTGTCTTGTAGTTTTGCTCCAAAGCTGTTCATGCTGGTGGAGAGTACAATTACTTTATGTGGGAATTTAAACACAGGTACATTTTGATACTACTATTTCAGGCCACAAAATTGGCCAGCAACACTATTGGTGTCTTATCTCTCTCTATATATGGAACAAATTAACACAATTTCCATCACTGATCATTTACTATGAGAACTAGGGATGCTTATTGGCATCATAGTCGCAAAGAATACCGTCGTCTACAGGACTACTAATGCAATGGTTTCAGGTGGAAAACTTGGCAGGCTGACTTGGATGTCTTCTTGTCTGTTGCCTGTTCGAACTTCTTGTGAGCAGCCTTGTTCTCTTCTAAGTTGCTTTGGGCGAAGAACTTTGTCCACCAAGATGAGCTCCGGAATTTGGCCTATAATAAAAAACAAAGCATTGCCATTTGTTAAGACTTCAAGCTTAGCAAATCGCAGTCTAGCTTTACTGTTCAGTATAAATGTTCTTGTCTAGATAATAATATGAGTATCAATCCAAAAGTTATGTCACATTGTCACGCCACTGCTGCTTTATTTAACTAGGATTCTGCAAGTAGAATATGTTTACCATGGTGACATCCTAAGGTTCGTTCGTGATTAATAGATTAAGACCAGCTACATGACTTTGGAAATTTTCCTCTCGCTGTTAACTTTTGTGAATAATTTTTTGTTATGGCACTCTCTGAAGGCAATTTTACCAGACTACTGTTTTCCATCATCTATTTATCATTATCATATCATTTTTTTGGGAAAAGGAAGCGAGTTTAGATTAAGAAAGTGTAAATAGAAGACATGGTAAGATAAACAAGAACCAAAAATGGTACTTACTGGGCGTCCAAACTTGGAAAGCTCAGCCAATTTAGCTTTCTGGTGACCAGGGAAACCTGTATTTTCATTTTAAGAAGGAACTATCAGGTGGATATTATATATTAATAGAATCGTAAGAACTAAGAACAAAGTGCTGCTACAATGAAGTTGAACAGAACTGCGTGATTATCGTCAAAGAGTATATTCTAGACCAACGAGTATATACTTGAAAACTTCTATAGCCTCTTCGGTAATTATTGCACTTTTAAAACTGGAAGACTGGACGAAGAACGTAACACACAGTTAACAAGAAAACAACTAAATTAATATCTGAATCCCGTAAGATTCCTGGAGAATTACCAGATAGCAAAACCAAACCGTCTGAAGATACCCTTGCAAGCTCCGGAACAGTCTTGTTTAGATACTTAGGTGACAAGTAGTCTAGTGCATCTGACACTATGACAAGAGAAAAGGACTTAGCCTTGTAAGGAAGAGGGAATTTGATATCTGCTACACGAACAACGCCTTTATGCACAAGACTCCTGCAGTTGGCATCAGCATCCTCTAATTCATAAGGCTCGACACCCCAAGCTTCTGTATCCTCTTCTTTTAATAGTTGTGACACTAATGAACAGGTATCAGGACCTACGTGTAATACTTTCCTCATACTGTCACCGTATGCCTTCTTAAGAACAGGTAATAATCTCTGAAGTTCTAGTGTACATGAAACACCACCTGCATTGTTAACGACTTCTGATCAAACACTCTCATCACAATACAGTAATTGTTAATTCAACGATTTTGAGAAAATTAAAGAAAGAAAGCCCAGTAAGTATTAGTAGCCTCTAGTGTACCGTATCCACGTGTAACATCAAGGGTCTAATAGAAAGTGTATAGGTGTGAGGTGATCATGCCAAGCAGCTTGTATTAAGCACGTTTCTAGTGGACCTTATGAATTGGATGCAGAATACATCACTTGGCTGTTTTTGGTAAATAAGAGGAAATAATGTCTGTAGAAGGCTATTAAGGAACTCAAGGCATGGAAGACATTCATACAAGCAAACATATAGAATGAGGAGAAATTAAAGCAGCTATATTCTATCCAATAAGAACTTGAAATATATAACTCTTTTATATGTAGATAATTACCATCAAGTCTGTTTAAAGCAGAAATGCCAGCATTCCTAGAACCTGAACAGAAAAGGAAAATATATCAAAATCAGGTAAACTACACATGTGTAATTTATATAGGAATAAACTACATGGAGTATACAAAAAAAATAAAATAAAAACTCACGGTCCCAAGTTGCGGCCATCACTAATTAGATAAACTATAGGTTAATGAATTTTACTGCAAAGTAATACTCCTTCCGTCTCAATCTCAACTTCTCACTTTGTCTGTCCCAATCTCAACTTCAAATGTATAAACTTTCTCATACTATATTCACCTATTCCAATATACATTTCCAAATTATTCTAATTATTCATATAGTTACTCTTAAAATTTGTGCCCAGCTCAATGAGAAGATGAGTCTCGGACGGGAGTAAATGTCATCTTGTTGGAAAAGGAAAGTATTTATGTAACTCGTTCACTCAAATATGATGGTGGCATAATACTTATAATTGACCGAGCCAACATAGTTTTTTGGGCTATAACCACATTATCAATGAAATTACATGCATGCATCTTATACTTTCCATATGTAGATTAAACTTAGAAAGCAAATCTTTTTCTACGTAAACCTCTGTTTAAACACACCAATTTTTTTCGTTCTCCCAAGATATTAGCTGCTGAGAGTTTTTACAGTTAGCGCAAATCGACCATTCATCAAAACAAAATTACTGGAGAAAGAAGTTGAATCTTCTATTTTATCCGCATCGCTAATCATCACTAAAAACCAAAAATACACGAAAAGTTTTGCTCGATACGGAAATCATGGGAAAACAACTTTAAACAAGTATCTGAATCCCATGCATGTGTAAAACATAGTATAAAAACCAGACCTGAACCATGATATAGGTAACCAACAATCAGCAGTGTACCCTGAAAATTATCAAAAAATATATGGTCAGTTTCCTTCAGCAAGAAATCAAAAGCCCCCACATGCACGTACGAGTTAAATAAGAAGTTCCGAAACTTACCACAACAAAAAGTCCTACAGATAGCAGGGGAGATGGGCGGGATTTCGGATGCAATGCACCAACAAAAGGAAGGCCCCCACCATCCGCAAATCGTCTAGCAGTGGGTCTTCTCGACATGATCTTAAATATGTAAGAATCTGCAATGAAGCCAAATAAATGCCCAATCAGGTAAGAGCAAGATATAAGACAGTGCTTCATTTCAATTTTAAAAAACACATTTTTACTTCCAGATAGCAACCCACTTAACAAAGTACAAACATTGATCTTCCACCAACCAACTAATTCAAAATCATACTAAACATTCCCAAAAAAAAATGTACTATGAACATCAGAATACATATGGTATAAATTTTACTGATCAATTACCAAATAGCATAACAAGATTTACCTTCTATAATCGGAAACAATTACGCGTATGATGCCGACAAACAAAATTAAAACGAAATCATCCGTAAAGTGGAGCCAATTAGCCAAATACATTCCTAATCAAGTAAGATCAAGATACAAGACATTGTTTTACTGAACCAAAAAAAATACAATTTTTACTGCCAGATAGCAGCTCACTGAATGTAGTTAGCAAAAATGATCTTCCACCAATTAATCCCAGATCATTGCAAAGTTGAAATCATTACCACACACCAAAAAAAGGCATCTTTTTTCCAACTTAAGCAAGAATCCTACAAAAATTCCCCTGAAACACTTACTTCAATTTAGAAAGCTAACGATTAACATACATACTGATGAATTAGCAAATGTTTGAACAAGATTTACATTCTATAACCGGAAAAAAACAAGAGTATGATGCGGAAGAAAGGAGCTAAAA
>JAYMSM010000436.1:0-10703 GCA_036897885.1 Plantago crassifolia | reverse complement strand
CTAATCCAACCCAATACATCTTACTAAACGCCTATACTACATAGTCCTAAACTGAGGGTCTCCGAATTTTGAGAGCTGTATGCGGATGAACGTGCTACATGATCCAGGGCTGGGCCTGGTTTCCAGTAAGCAAGTGGGTAATTGGGCTTATGGATCGGCCCAGGAAAGTAGAGAAAGTCCGCGGGTGGGTGGTATGATCACATCATGTGATGAATTGATCTACCACGTCTCCGGATAGAGTCGAAAACCGCGCTCTGCGATGCCAGCTTCTCTCCCAGTCCCTATTCTTTTCAATTTCCTCCTTTCTATCTTCACTACGCATTTTGCAGAAGCCACAAATTCCTCTTCGGCATGTCGCTCAAGCTTCACCAAAGGACCTTCTTCTCCACCAGGTCTATTTCATTTCCTATTATCGTTATCTTCACCTTTTCCCCCCGAATTCTCTCATTTTCGCTGCTGCTTATCGGGCTGGAAATTGTGCCCGTTATTGTCAAACATGATTATATCAGTACTAGGTCGTGTTTAGAAAGTGAACGAAGCTAATTTGCAGAGCTCCTGAATGTTATTCACAATTCATTAGTGAATTGAATTTTGTACTGGTGATGTTAGTGGATGTTATCGTTCTCGTTGTGGCACAGGTTTCAGTGTCAGACTATAGGATTGAAATGCCTTTATATTTTATATAGCTATATTGTTTTATTGAATATTGTATAGTTTTCATTGTGGGATATAATGGTGGTGTGCGATGATAAATGGTTGGGAAGTGAAAGTCTTCATATTCGCAAATGGAAGATGGGTAACGTTGAAATGGTAAGCGATGGTTGATGTAAGGATAAACATGTTGTGTGAAGATATACTAGTATTCATTGATCGATGGTGGAAGTTCATAAGAATGGCCGTTTAGTACTAGTTTGAGTGAATCAATCCGTAGGAGAATACGTTTAAAAGCTTTGCAGTGAGGTATGGGCATGACCAGTGGTTATTCTTAAGCTACATATTTCAATTTCTGGTGGCATGCTACTGCAGAATTATTATACGTTCATTTAACAATAATTAATAAGGCATGTTTAAAAAGCATTTACATGTAGTTGAATTGGGTGTGTGCAAAACTTAAGTACCACTAAGTGATTTGTCTGCAGCTACATGTGCTTTCTAATTAAGCTAATCATTATAGTTATCTGAAATTAATAGTTTATTCTCATACATTCCCGTGCGTTTTATAAACATTGTTGATTTCTTGAAGGACGATGATAATATCATAGTTTGTAGACTGTAGTAAAGTAAAAACAAGAAACCAAACGGAAAGGAAGGAGGAGAAAACTGCTTTTGGGAAGCATAATGGTTCATACTTACAGTATACTATTCCTGATATGGCACTTTTCTCTTCTTTTATTTTTATGCCCCCCTCCATTTGTTTGTGATTGTGGCTAATTCTTGCACCTCTGACATGCAGCTCCTCAAGTTCACGGCCCCCAGTTAAACCAACCACGCATCTTTGTAATGCCAAGGATGTAAGGTTGTATTATTTAATATTCAACCGGTGTCACACAAGAAAGAAGGGTCGTGTAGGGCTTTCCCGTACGATATATGGTAGATTCTACCCAGACTCCAGATCTTCAGAATTCATTGACTCCCAAAAATCTGGAAGGACAGATCATTTCCTACCAAATTCTTCTGCCGATGATGGTGCGACAGTTAATGGAAGCCCCCAATCAACAATGAGTAGTGATGTTGGTGACATTAGGTACACATTAAATCAGTCTTTGCAGGATGAAGACTTAGATACTGGTCTGATTCCATTACTGCATGATGCTGCGAGGGTATTTGAGCTGGCTATTAAAGAACGATACTCTTTATCGAAGACATCTTGGTTTGCACTTGCTTGGCCTGGAACGGACAACGATTCTTGGGCTAAGACACTATCTTATCAGGTTTGTTAGAAACCCAAGTTGGAAACTATTAAGTTGTCATATGCAAAATTTCAGTCAATGTTTAGTTTGTGCCTGCGAGATCAATGATAAAGTCTGCTAGAGTAATTTCTCGAGTCTTGACAAAAATGAACCTGTAAATACCAACTTTACCTGATACTATCTGTGTAATGTTTTGTGCTTGTGTTCATTCTTTTCTTCCCCCTAGCTCCTAGCTTATTCATACCCTCTCATTATGTTTGCCGCCCATATTTGAAAGAATTATTCAGTTATCTGGAAACGGAGGAGTAAGCTAACAACAGTTACTATTGTTATTCTGAGAAATTTTAGCTGTTCCAAACTTTCAGCTGTATGAAAATCAGTGGACATGGTACTCAAAGTAGTAAACTGCTGCACGGCTTAACTTTACCTTTTCAACAATGTCAATTTCAAAATTGTAGGCTTTAATCTGTGATGCTAAGTTTGAGAAGTGCTTGAAATTAGCTATCTTACTGTGCTGTCATTCTTTTCATCCAGATGTAGACTCTGCATTACATGTGTACTGTATTTTAATTGTGGTTGCAAGGCAGAAGCCCCTTGCATTCGTATTCATCAAGCACAATAAACTAAATGTGTTTGAAAAACTTCAGTGTTAGACAGGATATTGTTTGACAAAATTTCTTCTTAATTATATCATCTAAATTATGTCTAAAGCGGTCTATCAAAACAAAAGCTGATTTCGAAATTGATCCAAGTCCCCTTTTCTCGCAACAACTTCCTACGCAGCTTGCTTCAGGTTTTCAAGTTCAACATCCAATCATCCAAGCACAGGGCTCTAGATATACATTTCTTCAGGCCATCAGAATGATTAACAGTACTTGACGATGAAGCTGCGGAAAACTGCCTGCACACAATCTGTACTTCTGGATAATCCACGTGGGTTTTCCCACAACATGATGTTCGTAATCCAGGGCTGAAAGTCTTTGGGTGCGAGTTCCACGATGCTTGAATGACCCATTTCTCTCTCTGTTTCTTAGCCTCTTTCTACAACTAGAAACCCTAAATCTTGAATCAATTGTAAGATAAAGGTGCCTTGTTGTTTCAGCATTAAAAATAAATTAATGCAATTTCGGAGTAGACTGCTAAATATATACCTAAGACACATCATATGTTTACACTATTGAATAAATGCTAGCAGAACTACTCCTTTAGTATGAATTGGGTTTATCCACATATCTGGAGTTCCGTACTGAAAGATTCATTTCTGTCTTGAAATCTCTTTCCTCAGTGACTCATTAACTGCAAGTCTATGATCAATGCGCTTGATTTCATACTCACAGTGTATGTTTACAAATTTCTCCACACAGCAAAAGAACTCACCGAAAAGAAAGTGAAATAAAACATTTACAGGTTTTGCTCTTTGTAGAAGTGATCTCCATTTCGAATGAAAATATTGTTGACGGTTTAAGTTATCTATGTCTTCCAAAGTGCTTCTACAGATAAAAAATTATTCTTGACAATATTTAGAATAAATTCCCTTTCCAGCATTTAAGATCTACCTAGCCTAACTGTATCTGTCTTCAGGCCTGCGTTTACTCTCTTCTGCAAGCAGCTAAAGAGATTTCATCGCGAGGAGATACAAGAGACAGAGACACCAACATTTTCGTAGAAAGGAGGTAAGAAATATTTATAAATCTAGACTTCTACATCAGTTTGAGCTTTTAATAATGTTCTCTTAGTTCTTGGTATGCTATGGGACTAGAACCCATGACTTTGACTGACACTGGTTAGGGAGGAATATATTCATCAATTGACTGCCTGATGTAAAAATGCGTTTTCTTGTTGTGGTAGATTAGTCTTTTCTAACTGAAGTAAATATTAAAATTGTAAACACAGACTTTTACCCTTAATAAAGGCGGGTAATCAGTAAGGAGCATATGAGTTACACTAGGCAAAGAAGACCAAATGCTACTATCAACGATCAACATAGTTTAAATGATCATGAACTGAGGAACAAAACATAGGGCGATTATTAAATATATCTCATGAGATTGAGTCAGAAGTATATGGATAAATATACCTAGAGTCTATCACTAGTTGGTATAAAAAGGGATAAAGGAGCAGAGACCCAGCCTAAAACAATCCAATATACTTAGCATTAGCCACAAAATGGAACAATATGCGTCGTTTCCTATTCTGGTTAATTTGTTGCTTCATGGTATATTCAATACTTGGTGCATCTTTTCATGGTCCCCGATAAAGTGAATACATCATTGAATTGAGTCTCTCCTACCTCACATAAAACTAACAGAGAGTTTGTTTGACATTGTTTAGAAAGCTTTCTTTACATGCCACTCTAATGATCTGTTTACTGAAATCGAGCTTTTCGTTATTTTATATTTTCTTGATCATTAGCCTGTTTCTTCAAGTTTACTTTTGGCAATAAGTTATGTTGCAAATATGTTTGTCCCTGTTGAGTGGATAACACCATTATGTGAAGGCTTCACTAGCTAATATATTATAACAGAGGTTTTACATTAGCCTGACCATGTTTGTCAATGATGATTGCCATTATGATTCACTGTTCATTGCAGTATATATTAACTCGAGCTCTATTGTATGCTTCAAGGATAGGGGAAGCACCTTGAAGTACCATGTCCGTTTTTCATTATCTAGCCTTAAATATGTGTATATTAGTTGGTTTTCAGTAATAATTTTGGTATCCATACACATTTGGGTCTAATTTTAAACCGGATTTAGAGCTTTTAAGAAGAGTCGCACCAAGGCGCAAGCAAAATGACTGAATTAATTTGAAGGCCTTGCTAATTGCAGGGATCACGGTTTCCATATGCTATTTGTACGTGCATGAACTGTAATTAAATGCAAAATGATTTCATACCTTCACAAAGCTTTTCTGAGTTTGGCCTGACTGAACATTGCGATTAAGTAAGACATTGAAATCTCAAATACCTATAGTTGCGAGAGTATCGAACACAAAAACTGGATGAGACGAAGCTCTACAAAAAGGACAATGGAAAAAGAGATGAACAGAAGACTAGAGTGAAGAAGAAAATTAGACTATTAAGTAAGAAATAATCTTCTAAGAGCAGCTTATTGAGACGCAAATAAGATCTTGTGTTTCTTAGGGCATAATATGGTCTTATGGACCAACTAATATTCTTGAGGGACAAAAATCAGCACCTGCTTTAGTAGCTGTGACTATGCTTGTGTGGTGTTTAATTGTCCCTCATAAGATTCTCATCATGTGGTCTTCGCCTGAAGGTTCTGAATTAGTCGCAACCTGATACATTTCCATATGATCTTAGATGCTTTTTATGATACATTATGATACATTTATGATATATGCAACATTTCCATATGACCGTAGATACATTTATGATACTCATATTATGCAACCTGCAGCCTCTCACGGCAATCTGCTCCCTTGGAGAGTGTAATTACAGAGAAGTTATCATCCAAGAAACCTGAAGGTTATGACTGGTTTTGGTCTGAGCAAGTCCCAACTGTGGTAACCAGTTTTGTCAATTATTTTGAGAAGGAACAAGACTTTGCTGCAGCTACTGCATTGTAAGTAAGAACCTCTCTATGATGTGCCTAAAGCCCTAAACTATAGTATTCATAAACACACAACCTAGTCCTAAGGTCTATACCTACAGTTACTAAGTTGGCTGATATGTTAGGTATACAAAAGCCACGGCTGCAGTTTCGGATCATTCAAGTGATACATCGCTTCTCATGCTTGCACTTAATTGCTTGGCAGCAATCACAAAACTTGGTCCAACAAAAGTATCATGTCCCCAGTTCTTTTCCATTGTTCCTGATACTACTGGTAGATTAATGGACATGCTGGTCGAATTTATTCCACTTCCCCAAGCTTATCACATGATCAAGGAAATTGGTCTGCACAGAGAATTTCTTGTTCATTTTGGTCCTCGAGCTGCCACATGTAGATTGAAGACTGAGTTAGGAGCTGAAGAGATTATGTTTTGGGTGGGCTTAGTGCAAAAGCAGCTGCAGCGAGCTATAGATCGAGAGAGGATATGGTCTAGGCTCACAACCAGTGAAAGTATTGAGGTCTGTGTCAAATTTCATATGTTTTATTAATTGAACTGGTGTCAGATCTGATAAGCCGGCTCGCGTATAGACATTATTATTTATCTTTTGGTATATTTGTTTGCAGTGAACAACTAGTGTTGTTTAATTTGGAACAGTGAATATGTACTGTTTGTTTAGTAATGCTTATGTGCAACTAGCGCATTCTTAATTACTACTACCTCCACTTTTTAATAAGTGAAGTTTTGGCTTTTTTGGAATGTTTCACATATAAGTGAAGTTTTAAAATTGTTTTAATATTACATTTCAACTTTCACAAAAACCAAGGTGTAACATATTGTTTAGAATTAATTTTTTTCCGCACTATAACCTTTTCGCGTTTTGACAAGTTGCACTAAAACCTTTTTTTTTTTTTTTTTTTTCACATTCTAACATTTTTTCTAATTCTTTTTTTTATTATAAACTTTCCAATATTGCTTAATATGTGTGCATTACCTTAAAACTCCACTTATTAAAAAATGGAGGTAGTACGTGATAATAGTAGACTGCCTTTTGTTCTCGTGCTGTTTTTCTAGCTCTTTAATGAGTAGTCTGATAGTTGGAAGTGTGTAAAATGAATCAGATTAGGACTTCAAGTGTTTTGTACATTGGTAACTGCTGGGAAAGAGACTGGTAGCAAGATTGATCAGTTTTTGGCTCTTTCTTTTTCTTAATGAATTTGTGAATTAGAGACTTCTACGCGCTCGTATTATATTATCATATTACCAAAACGGGATTACTTAAGCATTTAGCTTCTCGCACACTCGCTTCTAAATGAATATTCAGCTCAAAGCTATTGAATTACCCTGTCATTGATGAAGTCCCATTCTTCTACTTATTTCCTTTGCTGATAGAATCTCGCATCTTTGAAAGTTCTTTTTCATTTTGGTGATTGGAGGTTTTGGAGAGGGATTTGGCCGTATTTGGGTTCTTCATTGCCTTGGGGAGAAGCACACAATCATTTCTAATTGCTAATGGATTTGAGACCATAGATGAACCTGTTCAAGGATTCATAAGGTGAATCTTCTATTTTGTAGATGCCCCTTTCCTCTGTTGTATACAGTACTTACATTTATGCTTTTTTTACTCAAACAGGTTTCTGATTGGGGGAAGTGTACTATATTATCCTCAGCTGTCAGCAATAAGCTCTTACCAACTGTATGTGGAGGTTAGACTGAAGAATAAATCAACAACTAAAACGAATTTGCATTGTTAAAAATCTTGAAAATCCATTGGCATGACAGGTTGTTTGTGAAGAGCTAGACTGGCTTCCATTTTATCCAGGCATCAGCAGTTCCTCAGAGCGCTCAGTAGAGCACAAGCCTAGAGATGGCCCACCTAATGCAGAAGCTATTCCTCTAGTATTAGATGTGTGTTCTCACTGGATCGAAAGTTTTATTAAGTACAGTAATTGGCTGGAAAATCCCTCTAATGTCAAGGCTACTGGATTTGTTTCTAAAGGGTATTACATGTTTATAGTTTCTAGACTCAATATACTGAATTTTCCTGTTATTTTCATGACAAGCTCTTTCTATCTGATCAATTTTCTTTAGGCATAACAAATTGAAAGCTTGCAGAAAGGAGCTGGGGATAGAAAGGCAAGTTTTAGCAGAAAAATAATTTTCTGCATTTTTTATACACGTATATATACAAATAAAGAATAAACTAACTAATTTCTGTGTCTGTTTACACGCGCATGCATGCGCCTGAGCATCTTTGTGTGCGGTTGTCTGTGCACATGGGTCTCGTGGATCCAAATTTTACAAAATGGAGCTTCCGATCTCACCCACTTTACTTTGGTGATTGCAGTTTCCTTTTTCGTGAAAATGTTAATGCTCATAATTTGTTTACAGGGATTACATACCAGTCAATAACGGATCTGAATCGTTTGATAAGGTATTTGCATTTCATTTCATGGGATCCCTATCAAGCAGTTCAAGTTTAATGCTATTCAACGAAACTAAAGTCTCACCATTTCCTTTACTGCAAGTAAATTTAAAAATGTAACACTAATATTTATGTATGCCTATACAGAGAGAGGGGTTTGACAAGTATGGGGATGAAAGAGACTAGGTTTAAGACTTTTATTCTGTATTATTACAGGGTGGTCTTTCAGAGAGACATTTTACAATTGGAAACTTGTTCCCTTTTCTGTTTTTTTCCCCATAATATCCTACGTTTTGCCTCATAGTTTTGGATCTCTTTGTAGTATGATCTATGGAATTCTGGTATTCACACCTAGGAAGCACTGGAATGTTCTATAATTTTTTATATATATATGAACAGATTCCTCTTTTCTTTTTCCTTTTTGGGGGAAAATACTATGTTAACATATAGGACGTGATGAATTAATACTGAGATGATGTTTCTCTGTATTTTAGGATTCTTTGTTCTTGTTATAGTTCGTCTATATATACCTTTGGGCTCTTTTTTCTTAATTCATCAAATCCTAAAATGCCAAGCAAGGATACGTATTTCAGAAGGATCAGAGTAGATAAGTATGGGAAACATACCTATACGGATATGTCCACCCGAAACACTAGCGACTAGCCTCTCTTATAGAGTAGCAGTACGAGTAATATTTGTCATGGTTGCAATGACATTAGGTTTATTTTCCTTTCAGGCACTGGAAAGTGTTGAAGGAGCGCTCGTACGGCTTGAAGAATTACTGCAGGAGCTGCATGTATCGAGCTCTAGTTCCGGTAAGGAGCATTTGAAAGCTGCATGTTCTGACCTTGAAAGGATACGGAAACTGAAGAAAGAGGCTGAATTTCTTGAGGCATCTATCAGTGCTAAGGCCGCATCACTTCAGCAGGTAATGTTCTGAAATGATGGCATTACATGTGTGATACATCTGGAAATTTACTGCTCATTTATCCTATATAATTTGTTTATTTGTTCAGCTCCATATAATTTCTAATAATTCAGATACTCACTCTGTCCCATTACGTGTGTTTTTGTACCATTTTAGGAATCCCATTTATATGTGCCATTCCAAAACATTCAATTTGTGTAAATATCATTACCATAGTAAAAAGACACATGCCCAACTTTACATTACTTTATCATTCTTTGATTCATTTGTTCATCTAATAAGTACCCCACTTACATTATATTTTTGTTATATCACCAACGTACTCATTGTGATGTATTCTTCTTGTTTTATACTTATATTAGATTTCTTGAAAAGGTGAAAAATGTCAAATGGCAAGTTTGTAATGGAGCGGAGGGAGTATATCCTTTTAAGATATCAGATATGTTGGATAGGAATAGTAGTGGATTCCCATGTGCTAATTACTTTCTTTTTATAATTTTGGAACTTCTCTATTATCTCTCATTCTCTTGCCTTTTCTGTTTATTATTTTCCTTATATGTTATCTTGATAACAGTAGCTTTTGTGTAGGATGCTTGGACATCCATTTTCTGTCTTATCATATTTTACTATTAATAGAATAGCAGTGAAGTGAGTTACTTGGCAACCTTTTTTTTGGCACCAGCTTAAGTTGATGTTTCCAACTGTATTCTCCTGAAGCTGTTTGAAATTAAGACTTTTGCTGCTTCTGTTTGATCTATTAGGGAGATGTCATCAGTGGGCAGGGATCAGACATGGAAATGGATGAGAGCGCCAGGTACTTAAATTCCAATAATGTTGAGCCCTTTGATCATACTTGTTTACCTACTACCTAGATTTTATGCTTTTCTCAACACTCTGATATTTGTTCTGATACTTTCTCTGTCACAGTTCTCGTCGATTATGGCGTTTCTTACTACAGCGCCCGAACAAATCCCTGAAGCCGAGCTCTTCAACTGCCGAAGAAACTGTGGGTTTTTCGAGCTCTCTTCTGTATTACTTACTTCTTTCTGCATCTTTTAGTTTTTCAGTATTTCTTTCAGTAATATGGAACTTTAGATCAGCGATCATCAGTAAAAAATGTTTTGGTTGGAAATGATCAAAATATCAAATATAATTTACCGTGTTAGTTGTTACTAGTCTCTTCAAAAGTAGGGAAGTAATTTAACTTAACAACAAGCTAAGTTATATTTAGTGACATTCAGCTTCTCTGTGTGCTTTTTGTTCTTTATGGAAACCATCGAATATATTTGTAATTTTCTAATAAATTGATGTTTTTATTCCCCTTTGTCAGAGTGAGCGGTACTTTAAACAAGAGACAGCAAGTGAGAAAGCAGCTGCCTCAGAAACTAATGAAGTTCAACGCTTTGAACTTTTAAGGAGTGAATTACTGGCCCTTGAGAAACGAGTTCAATATAGCACTGATCAAAGTGACAATGAAGAGGTAATAGTGTAATACAATATCCGAGAAAACCTTGTTCCTACTGTATTGGCGTTTGTCATGCCTTCCAGTATTCCTCTTTCGTCATTTTCATTGTTTGTGCATTTAGCCTGCCTTATCTACGGTGTGATTAAAACCTTACTCCCTCCGTCCCACATAACATAACCCATTAGTATTTAGGGCTAGCGCGCAGTTTAAGAAAATACATTAAAGTACCGGAGTAAATGAAAAACTGGTCTGAACTGAATGGAACTGAATTGAAGTACAAATTTGAACTAACCAAAGCTGAACTGACCTGAACTGAACTGAATGGGGCTGAACTTAAGTTGAAAAGAACAGAGCCTTAGTGTCTGGGGTAGCTTCCTTATTTGGTAATGGATAAAGTTTTGTG
>JAYMSM010000435.1:0-10704 GCA_036897885.1 Plantago crassifolia | reverse complement strand
GTGGCACTAGTTCATTGCAAGAAGATTAATCATGCGTTCACAAACAATATGACTACTCTCGTGTTTTTTACAACAAATTTAGTGCCAAACGGTCTACAATCTACTCATCTAAGTGTTTGGCACACTCGCCCAATTCATGGTAATGTGAAGTAGTAGTATATTTCTCAATGTTTAGGAAAATCAAGTGTTTCACAAGACAAGACTTGCTCTATCGATTGACACTGCAAAATTGCAGCAATTCAACATGTTCTGATAAGGCTTAAGACAGAAAACAAGTGATTATTAATATGTCTCCTTCTAAAAGAGACCCAAAGGAGAAAATTAAAATACCTTCTCTATATAAAAAAATGACACTCTAGTATTACAGTAACTCTTGGCTAATATTACTGGAAAGGAGCTGGAGCGCCTTGCTTCTTGTTCACAATCGCCATTGCCAAATACCGAGTTCCCATCCCACTAGGAGCTTGCTCGTCGTGACTTTCCCTGATTGGGGCTTCGGCATCACCAACCAGTGGCCGATAGCCCGTTCGTAGGGTGTGAGCTTGTTCGTCTGTGCAGTTGTTCAATAAGGCTTCAACCCGGAAATTGATACCCAGTGAACCAAGGAACTGGGATTGAGTCATTGGACCATGGACTGATACGTCTGCACATGTACGCACATGTAGCATTAAGAACGCTTGTTTAATCATATTGGAGCACCAAATAACTAATCTAAATTCAAGTAATTGACTCATTGAGTTGGACTGAACGATGTTTGTAGTAAATCCTAGAACCACACGAGGTTTGAATAAATATCAGAAAACTCGTGATTAGACCCCTTGCACAGAATATCTATTCAACATAAAAATAGAAATAAAAATTCTAAATTTCAAAACAGAGTATTTTGAAAATTAGGAAATTCAGTCACGCAGTGCAGTACAGTCGATGCAGGCTGTGTGTATAGGAGATAGTTGGGCAGATTAGGACATTATTAAGATGTGTACTATTCAAATGCATCCGTTATAACTCCTCTGTATCTGTTAATTCTTTTAGATTTCTTCAATAATGTACAAAAAAGAGCAATTAAACAAGCAAGACAGTAGCAAACCTGGAATTTCTTCAGCAGAATGTCTGATTGCTGGGAAATCAACATAAGCACTAAGATCTGCACTTCCAGGATCATCCAGTATGTCCACAAACTTGTGCTTCCGGATAGCCTGGACCATCAAATAATAAACTTAGCTACCTCTACTTGGAGACAAAATTGCACTTGGTACTCCCAATATTCCCAGTTTCATTATTCCTAATCCTACCCCTAAACTAGGGAAACTACTGATATCTTCGATGAAGTTCTCATCTATGATACTTGTCTACAAGATACTTGGTTGTAACTAAATGTATATGATTGCAATCTCCACATCTTTAACCAGGAATGTCTTTTAGGTAATGGAAGGAAGAACTCAAACAAATACCAAAACCTTTGGACGGTACAGAAAGGTGTAGGAATTCTGAAATAAATACTGTAACCTTTGGAACAGAAACTGAGAAAGAGAACGGACTGTTTCCACTACATATAACTCAAATTCAATTTTTTAATGATTTGAGATCCCTCTGCAACTTACTTTGATTTATTCGAAAGAAATGATAGCAGTTGCGTTAAGAATCTTAAGAGTTGAGAATTCAGCTGTTCTAGAAATCAATGGAACCACTAAACTAAGCATCTGATTGGCATTTTCATTTTTATAATGATTAATAAAAAACAAACAAATACGAAAAATACTCCCAGTTAATGAAGTATCGGAACAAGGGAGTTAGAAGAAAAGAGCAAACCTGTAAGCTATCTGAGACTAGACCATCGAGGCCATAATCGATTATGAGAGCTCCGCCGCCATCAGTGCTTATTCTCTTGGCAATTTCTTGGGTCAAATCAATTGCTTTAGGACAGATCTCAATATGATTCACCTTAGCAATTTCTTCAGTCCCAGCCCACTTGCAGCGCTGCATGAGATATAGAGTTGCAGGAGTGGGCTGTGGAGATAAAACAAAACGAAACCTGCCACATTATACAGAAAACATTAAGTCTAATGGAGTTCATCACGAAGTTAAAGAAAATCAAAGTAATAGGAGAGGTGATTTGAAATTCTAACGACGAATTTTCATCAACATCAACCATCTTTTCACACCAACCACGAGAGGCTTTCTGCAATAAAATCAAATATAAGCAAGAAATTTCCAAAGCTCATGAATCACCAGACCAATACACGTACTTAAATATGAAATCAAATTTTTGTGGTGTATTGATTCAGGGAGAAACGGAACAAACCTGAAATTGGTGAATCGGCAAAGCATCATAGAATTCGTGACCAATGATGATTGAAGGCACTAAAATAAAGCAAAAGGCATAAATATGTCAAATCCTTCAAAATGACTAGCTAAATAAAGTATTAATATTACTATAATATACAGCATTCCTATTCTACAGACTACATCATAGTAAATACAAAACAAAGCAATTATATTATAAAGTGCAGTTTATGTTTACCATGCTTCAAATAATTAATTGCTTTCCGAAAAGGCAATAACAAAATGAAAATGAATAAAAGATTAAACTCTCCATCATTTATAATCTTATAATAGGACAAAAAAAAAGATTATATCACAATTGTTCTTACGAAACGAAACAAATAAATGCGTTAGTATTTATTTAAATATATTTTACTAGCAAGCTCAGATAGCTTGATTTTAGAAAACCAATTAACATGCAATGATTCTCCGCTTTGTATAGCATAAACTATATTATGAGGTTATTAACACTTACATCCTGTTGGAACCTGCTCAAGGGTCGCATGCCATGATACTGGGGTCCCAGCGATTGTGCTAATGAAGCTTTTCTCAGCATTTCCATCAGTAACATCTACCTTTGTTATTTGTCGAACAGTATCACTTTAGCATATCAGGCTTCAGAATCAGAATTTAAGAATTGTTCTTTTTCATGTTATGTTGAGAATTGAGATCTCAGTAACCGTGTTAGCCATTTTTGCTTGGTGTGAAGATATTGTAGTAGTCTATATTTGGAAAAATCCAATCATCAATTCAACTGATTACAATCTAGAAAAGCAACAGTAACACAGAATGCAAACAACAGTACTTGATGTCACAATGTCGAACCTGGACTAAATTCTTCAATTGTCTTAGTAGCAAGTGTAAGAACATCAAGAAAAGCACTATACGATGCACGGAGGAATCTTGCTTCGAGTGCCTCAAAATGCCTGCACGTAAATGAGGATAATGTCTCTAAATAATTCAGACCCTTTTATCTCCAGTCATGAAACAAATGTGGATTCTTGAAGGAGGATGCAAACTTACACAGAGAGCTTTCCATCGGAAACAGACATTTGCCGTTTCACTTTGTCCGGCTGTAACTGTTATTACGACCAAAGATTGGTTTCAGAGCTACTGTAAAGAAAATAAATAAGCATTGGAGATTGGTAAACCATGCTGCACTTTTTACCTCTTTATCAACAGCCAATGCAGCATAGACTATTTGAGCAATTTCCTGTGAGTGATAATCAACTTCCAAGTTGCTGTCAAAAATTAACACAAAACCAAACAGATTAACTATTTAACATGTACTTGAGCTCTTGAACTCGATCAAGGATCACATACGAAAACAACCACATCAGTCAGCTTAAATATAAAATACGCATCGTTACATTTCCTGACAGTTAAAAAAAAGAAGGATATATCCACCAAACCAATCCGCTCATCTTCTGATAGAGCTGACCAAATGGATCATGGCTGCAGAGCTCGTAACCACCAAACTTCATCCACATTCACCCAATTTCCACTCAAATCCCCCAAAATCCAATATGGCGCAAACCTAACTCCACCGTCGGACTACTCCAGCACCCTTATAACTCCTGTTAAGCCTTATCATCCAATTGCTGATCACATCCTCTATTCAAATCAGCTACCTTATCGGTTATCGACTTTATGTTTGAGCTCCTAATTACCTAAATTCGGTCAGCTTATCAGCTACATTCAACTTCTCAACTCATTTTACTAATCATAGCTTTAAACAGCCTTAAATTCTCAAATCATAACTGTTTATTACCTTTAAGCATATGATAATGGAGGGGCTCCTACCTTTCTTTATATTAAATATTATTTCTTAAAAGCAAACGGGTGTTGAGATTTCCTAATAATAACTCCATACTTCCTCTTCTTAGCTGTAACATCTTGCTAAACTATCAAGTTACTATAATCTATGCCGTCGTTCCATCAAACAAAGAAAAACGCAAGCTTGAGTTCTGAAACAATGCAAAACTTTATTTGTTGGAGCAGTTTAGACATATTATAGAGTGAAAAAAGATATAAAAAGATAAAGTGAACCATCATACCTTCTGATTGTCGACAAGGCTTTCGGCTACTTATACTTTTTGTAACTGTTGTTTCCTTTTCAATTTCTACATGTTGCTTCCTCTTACGACTTGTTCTGCGATCACTTACTTTTCTAGTATTGGACTTCTGTTGTGAACAATTCTCCATCATTCATATCTGAAATTCAATGCAAAAGATTATTTAAAAAATGCAAATAATTACTGTGATGTCCTGATCGAAGACTGAACCACCAGAAACTAATAAGAGAAAATATTATGCATTTAACAAGTTATAATGCATAAGTTATTAAACAAGGGCTACACTATAACATGTATCAGCAAAATGACATTGATTTAATTCAGATTTCAGACCTATATTGTGCTTCTGTAGCAGCAATCAGCAAAAGAGCAGAACTGTAGTCCCCCAAAACTTTTGTTCCTCACATGTCACGTTATTAAATCATTGTTCTATTCATGTTCATTATGGAAGGCTTAGAAAATAAGTGCTAGTGAGGCACACACACTCCCTACTTTGGTGGTTATATGCATGTGCAAGCGTGGCGCCTACATACAAATAGCAACATTAGTTTGCCGCGAGGCCCACTTTTTCCTAACAAAATTTACTTGAATTCTTCTTCGCATCTTGCTTCACCTACATTTAATTTAATTTGTGAGCCTCCTATTTATAGATTTCTGTAAGGAGTTGCTAATTGTATTTATGTCAGAGTAGTACTCCCCTCGAAGAGCCGTCAGCAGGATAACCTTCGAGGTCTATCTCTTCGAACGGTGTCATGTGAGACCCTTTGTAACTTGTATATGTAGGCTGTGTTCAAGACATCCTCTTCGGATGTCAGACCCTTCGAAAGGTATGTCGTTTCTGAAGGTATACTCGGAGGAGGCCATATTTACGTACTTATATGATTCAATATTCATCGAAGACGTTATAGACGATTTGATTATTCAATTCAATGTCAATATTTCAGGGTAATATATAGTCCTGCTCTTGTTTACAATGCCTTTGATTTATTATTATATATGGTTTCTTCTCTTAATTGCATGATGGTGATAGCTTGTGTAATTATGAGTAGCTAAAATCAGTTGTGTTAATGGTATAATTGTGACTCCTGCTTCTGAGATATATAAATGCTAGATAGCTAAGTTAAGGTTACTTATGACTATGGTTAATTTTGATTACATGATCCAAGCGTATTGTTAAATCTAAAAGAGAATACCGATTTTCTTAAACCGCTATCTTTCGAAAACCAAAGTTCGTGGTTTGCGGATCAACACTTGACTTTAGTTTCAATCACAGCAAGAAGAACGGAGGTAACAACCTGTCTATTTGTGGTGGAGGAGAGATTAATAATTCAATTTCTATGTCCTTCAACGTAGTAGTTAACTCTGCTAACAGTTGTTTGAATCTTAATCACATGGCGTGTGTTAGATTCATTTACTTAAGATTTTGATGAGGTTATATTAACAACAAGCTGATAACACCTAATACTAAACTCTCTCAAGCTCATGTTTGTAAATGTGGTATCGGTCTTAAAAGGTATAAGTTTTTATATCTTGTATCATGTTTAGGTTTGTTTTGTACGCTGATGTTTCCAACAGGCTGAAGGCTGAAGCTTGGACTTCCAGGGTGAATCGCTCAAGATTCATCAGGCTATGCTAAATTTCTCATCATGTTGAAGTATGTCCCACAAGCTGAGTCAGGTATTGTCTACATCAAGACTTTATGAAGATTCCTCATATTGACATCATTAATAAGACTGTTGTGTTTGGATTTGATTCCGGGCTGATCTCAGTGGTTGGTGACTAACCTGACAACATAGTACAAGTTGGTCCTGGTACAATCGACAAAACTTATTGAAGCTACTGCAACAAAATCACATCAAGACGACAATGTGTATACAGGTTCAAATGGCATGAGAATTCAATGTGTATAACGGACATTTAATATGTCAAATAGACGTATTTGAATCTCCTCCTATAAATATCTCCCACGGATTATTTGCAAAGTAGTTGGTCATTCTTAAATTTCTCAAGCATACAAGCACAATATCCAAAGCCAAAGGCATCATCAAATCCATACTTAGCTCTAAGATATTAGCAGAGAACTCCCACCATTGTTACCGTTCTCTCTCTCACCAAGAAGAACAAACACCAGTTCAACTATACAACCGTAACCGGTGTATAAAGCAACGAAATAGCTTGTAAGTTTATTCAATTGAAAGAGGTTGTGTGAACTCAGTGGAGTAACTTGCTAGTTTGACAAGTGAAGTATAATGTCGAAGACTAGAGTAACTTGTGTGATCAAGTGAAAGATAGTCAAAAGGTAGTCTTGAGGTTAGCATATGTTTCTCTGTAATATCCTTGAGAGGGATTCTTGAATTGTAGTTAGATGCTGCTGTAAAATCTACAAATATAGTGAATTCCAAGTTGAGGCCGAAGAGGACTAGTGGAGGAATTACACCATTCTCCTAAACCACTATAAGTTCATGTGTGCTTACATTATTGTTCTATATTGCATATCTTATATGTTGAAAACACTCCTCAAGCTGAGAAGTAAAATCACATTCGAAAACACAATGCACAAAAGATTTTAAAGAGTTCTCAAGTTTCGACATGCTGAACCAATCAACCTGCCTGTAATATTTCCCGATGGATATTAAAACTTTGTTTGAGAACCTGAAAGCTTATTTGCATACACGTTTGCTGAAAGTTTAAAAGTTTATTCACCCTATCTATATTTTTACTTAACTCTTAGAGACCAACATTTCATATTTCCACCTCTCTTAGAGAATGTAAGACATGCCATTTCTCTTCGAAAACCATTCGTTAACATGTGGTATTTATCAATGAAACTCATTTGTTTCGCTCTCCGATAATGTTCTCAATTCCCACAGAACGACGCCAAAAATGTCAGCACTATAATTCCCCAAGTAAAATAGATCAGTGGTATGAATGTCGTAATGCCCCCAGTTCTCCCGGTTGTGCAAGACTAAAAGTGGTTGGCTAGTTCCTTTTGACCGATTTGCCTTGAAGAAATAAGTGGTGACTCAAAAGCTCTTCTGAGGTGTCACTTTAGAGAGGTAGATGTATGTAGTTTTTAGAGTCAATAACAAGTACCTGAGTTTGTCCGGCTAGTGCCATCTTTATAGACTTTCCATGTATATATACTTAGTTGCTAAGTAAGTAGAATAGGCCTTTCACTCACTGGGTGTAGATGTATTAAATGCATAGTGTTTTGTAGAATGATTCGTTTCTATGGAAACATATAGGTCGCTTGACTTCAACTATAGCATGTATGCACAAGGACATAGTTGTATTTCTTGTACTTTTGATTAAACAAAATGAAACGCTAGATTTATGATAATTGTAAATTAAATCACAGATCTTCTGTCTAGCAATATTGGACTTTACCTGGTATATGGTGATTACACATACAAACATATGTACACATAGTTATACACGAGAACATAGTTATGCTGGATTACACACGAATCCAACAGATTTACCGCAAATTTAAAAAGAAAGGTTGTGTGTGGGAACAGATTCGAATTCACTTCGGCCGAGTTCGGACCTTCCAGTGATGCGGACCCATGATGGATTCTATTCATACCGCTTAAGTCAGACAATATTGACCCAATTATAACGTCTATGTGCGGGCTCTATCAATATAGTTTGGAAATCAAAATTCAATTAATTATGATTTTTGTCAAACTCAAAAATAAATAATAAAAACATCTTCACCTAGTTATTGCATGACTTGCATGCAATTATGGCCAAAATTAGTACTAAGACTCTGTTCAATTCAACTTAATTTCAAGTGTGTTATGTTCAATTCAGTTTAGGTTTGTGTAGTACAATTTATAACTGAATTTAGTTTAGAAAATTTCAGATAGATTGAAAAGAGTTTAAGTCTCAGGTTTATTATTTATTCAGTTCAGATATTCAGGTTTGTTAACTTGAAATTGGAAGATTCTTTCAGGGTAAGAAGGTAATTGACGATACTAAGCTCCAATTCTCAAAGCTAAAGGGAGAAAACGGTAATTGCAAAATTAGCAACAGGTAGATAAGATTATCAGAGTTTAAACTTTTTAATCCTTCCTTTTTATTTTATTTTATTTTACCACTTCAAAGTTCAGACTCTGAGGTTGAGCTGTAATTAATCGAATCCAACACTAATATTCACCTGAACTCGTCTTCTCCACATGTAATTTTGCCAAAAGTCTCCGCTAAGCAAAAAATGATGGGTGCAGAGAACAATCATCCTCTTCAATTTCACCACCAGGATGCTGCTGATTCAGATGAACCAGAAGATCAAATGCAAACCCTAGCCCTTGACAACAACGATTCCACCAACGACAACGACGACGACGTTTCCTCCTCCAAATCCTACTCCAACTACCGCAGTGCCATGACCTCCCTATCCCCCTCCGAACACCCCCTCATCCGCCCCTTGCCGGCGATCTCCGCAGTGTCCGATCCCCTTTTGTCCTCCTCCGGCAACCACTCGCCGTCTTATGCTGATGTCATCCGGCAATCCTACACCAATGGCGGTTTTTCGGAGAAAACGGAGACTGCTCCGAGATCTGAGGCATCCAGCTCGGACGAGTACTTGAGGATCTCGGTTTCGAATCCGCAGAAGGAGGTGGAGGCTTCTAATTCCATTGTTCCTGGAGGAAATACTTACATTACTTATTTGATCACCACTAGTACGAACATTTCGGATTATGAAGGTTCGGAGTTTACGATTAGGAGGAGGTTTAGGGATGTGGTTACTCTGTCTGATCGGTTAGGGGAGGGTTATAGAGGATATTTTGTTCCGCCTAGGCCGGATAAGAGTGTGGTGGAGAGTCAGGTGATGCATAAGCAGGAGTTTGTGGAGCAGAGGAGAGTGGAAGTGGAGAAGTACTTGAGGCGGTTAGCAGGGCATCCGGTTATTAGGAAGAGTGTTGAGTTGAGGGTGTTTTTGACCGTGCAGGGTAGAATGCCGCTTCCTCCAAGCATTGATGCCGCGTCTAGGGTGCTTGATGGTGCAGTGAGGCTGCCGAAGCAGCTGCTAGGGGAGACCGGGAGTGTGGTTCAACCGCAGGATGTTGTGCAACCTGCCAAGGGTGGGAGGGATTTGTTGAGGTATTTTAAGGAGTTGAAGCAGTCTGTGGTGAATGACTGGGGTAAAACTAGGCAGGTTGTTGAGGAGGAGGATAAGGAGTTTTTGGAAAAGAAGGAGAAGTTGTTGAGTCTCGAGCAACTGCTTACAAGTGTGTCCAAACAGGTTCATTTCCAGCTACCGGTTTGACATGTATACTGTCTTTAATACTGTTTTGTTATGGATGGAATGGAGGATTACTTTATTTTGGATTTAGAGATATTTGAATCTGTTTAGATGTCACTCTCAGATAAATATTTAAGTAATGCAGTCTTGATGAATCTCTGTGCACTTATATGGCTTGGTTTTTATGGAAGTAACTTGTTCTTCGTATTCTGTCCTGCATCCTGCGTAATTTTGGATTGTAAAAGTTGTTTTCATTCATTCAATAATAATCTCAAAAGTTGATTTGAATCTGTAGGCGTCGTTCTTATAGATATAGTTTAGCAGTGCAGTTCTGATTGCAGTGTACTGTGCTTCTATAGCCTGGTTCTTGATAAAGTTATTTGTAACTTGGTGTTGTAGGCAGAATCATTGGTGAAAGCACAACATGATATGGGGGAGACAATGGGAGAACTGGGTCTGGCATCTATCAAATTATCGAAATTTGAAATCGAGCGGGCAGTATTAAATACGCAAAGGGCTAGGGCGACAGACATGAAATCTGTGGGAACTACAGCTGTCAGAGTTAGTAGATTGCATCGAGAGTTAAATGCACAGACCGTGAAGCATTTTGTAAGTGGTTCATTCTTCTGAATCTCAGATTTGTGTTGTTTTCTTTCTTTTCAGGTCAATGATCAGACTTAAGTAACTTCACCTCCAGGGCTGGTCATTCTAGTTGTAAATTTTGAGTACTAGTGTATAGCATCTTGCAACATAAGTCCGCTTATTTGTAAAAGATGTTCCATTTAGCTTACTTACACTTTTCATGTTCTTTTCTATAGCTTCCATTACTTCTGTTCTTTTAGTAATTCTAGCAAGTCTTTTACTGTCTGGAACTACATATAGTGTGTTTGTCAGTGGGTTAGTGCTGGCGGTTAGCTAGCACTTACTCACGGTTTTCTTAGATGTGGTTTGGCTAAGTGAGTTAGCACCATTTGTTTCATTGTTTGTTTACTGTCTATCTATCTTCTCTCCTCACTCTCTCTCTACCATATTAATCTATTGTTTTTCTTCCTATCTCTCCTA
>JAYMSM010000433.1:0-10723 GCA_036897885.1 Plantago crassifolia | reverse complement strand
TAGTTTTAAAAGTCCATTCACCCCCCCCTCTGGACTTTTACCCCCACTTCCAGGGACCAACACTTCCACTACCAATAATAAATATATTTAAAAGTAATAATCTCATTTACTTTTCAAACCCACTAATATTAAATATATTTAATTCTCAAACCCACTACTAATATTTTATTCAAAACTATCAATTTCGTTATTTAGTTGATCGTAAAGTCAAATAAGAAGCTTCATGCGGGACGGAGGAAGTACTATTTGTTGACCAAGATGATTATACTTAATCCTTAAATTACCTAAAAACATCTAACTATAGAAATTAATTGAGACTACTTTTTCCCTCACTTATTCTTATCTAAAAACATCTAACTATAGAAATTTTTTGAGCCTAACTTTCTCGGGACTTGGCAAAGTGAGAAATAAAAGTTTTTCTCCTTTTGAGTTTTGACTTGAATTCTTATCCCAATTCTCAAGTCCCTGGCGGTGGTAGCATATTATCTTGCTCCGTTCATCCATTTTTAGCGTTTTTGCCACAATTCAAATCACCATCATCATCATTCTATAAATAGTGCCTGTAACCAAGTTGCCACGCTTCTCGTGCTACTGCAAGTTCATTCCAATTCCAGGTATCATTTACTGGTGTTCTACAATTTGTCTTTGGAAATGGCGTAATGATGTCCAAACAGTTAGATTGACACTGAATGACTGCTTAGGACTATGAATAAAAGCTTTGAATGTTGTGATTTAGCAGCAATTGATGATGTCCTTGTTTTGTTTTGTTTTTTATGTTATTCTATTGTAGTTTTCTAGTATTTGTGATGCTTTTAATGAACTTGAAATTGATTTTTTTTGGATGCTCGTAATTGGGGTTTTGTTGTACTTCTTACATTTTGCAGCTGCTAAGACAAATTGATACAGGGGAAAAAGTTGTCGCTCAATTTCGTTGCAGTTTCAGTTAATCTGGCTATATAGTGTGTATCCCTTTAATTGTGCGTCGAAACTTGATAATCTTCTATTTGGGCAAGAGTTAAAACTTTATGTCTCTACTCTCACTTTACATTGTTTTCCTGTGTGGGTTTTTGATTGGCAATGTATGTACATTGATTTTTCTTTATAATAGTTGCAACGTGTGCGGATTATAACATGATGCAGGTTTAAGGTTGTATTACCAAGCAACACATTGTTTGATCGTTCCAAATGGCGAAGACTGGTGCTCTTATATCTGTGTTACAGGTGATTTTCGCTGTCAGCTTGTAGTCTCATTTATAAAGTGGTGTGCTGTCCTATATACCAATTTAGTTTTTACTTGTTAATTTATGTTGGTATTATTGCTTGTATCAGAGGATATGAGAAGAAATTGGAGACGAAGACAATGATAAGGAAAAGATAATATTTGAAGTTCAACAACAGTGTCTGGATGTGTATAAAAGATTAGTAGATAAGGCAAGCCAGGGGGGAGCTCAGATAGGCAAGAAGTGTGGATTCTGAAGCAGAGCTTGCTAAAAATTTCTGATGAATTGGGAGAGCAACCACCACATATTATGAAGGTCAAAACTTAAGACAGAACCATGGAATCAATGATAATATGATGTTTTGAAAAAAACAGGAAGTAACTAATAACTAATGTTATTATGTTTTGTGCTTGATGCAGAACCCTGGAAGTTTAAAAGAAGAGCTCAAGAGTTGCTTGTGAATAGAGCAACCTGTTGCTGTGAAATTAAAATATTTCTCAAAAAGTTCTAAGCTGATGGCAATTTCCCGGTCAACACAGTTGCAAAATCTCGGAAGGTGAATTCCCAGGTTCCTTCTTGTCTTCTTCCAGTTACATCTTTCCTTCTTGTCTTCTTCCAGTTAATGATAAAATATTTGTAACTATGTACTAATGGTTTCTAGTATTGCCTCGGTCCCGTCAAACTTCATACATTCATTATTTTTATTCGTCCCACAAAACTTCATACATTTCTATAAATGATAATAACCCCACACATTCTACTTCACTTATCCACCTTTCACATCACTTTTTATCATCTTTTACGATTTTACCATAGTACTGAAAGCCCACACCCATAGATATAAGATTGTGAATCATTGAATACTTGTGCAAGTCAGTTCGTTAAGTTAAACTGAAAATTTAGAGTAATTCGGGATGAGTGCGGAATGCTCAATCTTCTGATTTGTTCATCTCCACCTTCAAATAAACCCGTCCATCAACGTAACATACAAAGTTTAGGAAAATTTAGACTATTGTAATGTGCTTAAGAGTCATTTTCCATTTTTACAATTTACACTCATTCCTGCTATCAGTCTCAAATGAGATACCTATCAATTATCATGTATCAAGATTCATATTTTCCTAGGAATTACAGTACTCCTTATAAACAGGTTGCATTAGCCGTGGCATTAACTTGTGATACACATAATCGTACACTAAAACAAACAGAACCCATAGTACTGAAAGCCCCCACAAAATAATACAAAGATATTACACACTTTTTTTAACACGGTAACAAAAATGATCCAAGAATCATATACATTCCTAACCTATTAATGAAATTATATAAAAATTGAATATTATATTTCTCCCATCTGTATACAACAATATTCAATCCCAGAAGGCAGGAGAATATATAATTATCGATTCAAATACAAACCTTATGTCAACCGAAGTATATTTCTTTCCAAAACATCCATAAATGCGAAAATGTGAAATAAAACTGAATAGCCTTACACTGAGAGTCTGAGATGTTTAGAAGAAACAGGTTTGAGGGATTTTGACAGTAAAAATGAAGAATAGATTCTGCCCACTGGAGTGGCTATTCGTTCATAGATTGCAAATCTGCATAATCCAGTGTTTACTTTACCTGATCAACTCCATTAATTTTCTTTTTTTCAGTTCAACTGGAACTCGGATAAAATAACATTGAGGGATCCAGAATCAAGTTGGTGAAGCCAATTGATTAATGGAGTATGATGAATCGGTTAAGGAAGATATTGAAAACAAACAAATGCATTGAAATTTTAATTTCTCACATTTTACCAGATCATATAGCAGCTTTATGTCTTGACAGCAATCTCCTAGAGTACTCCACCGCCATTCTGATGAAATAAAATAAGTATATAAGTTGTAAGCTGAAAAACACTGAAAACATGATAAGTTGGTGAATTCAGCGTTCATAGGACGGATTTAACATAATCATTAATGGCATATGTGCAAGTGAAGCAGCCGAATGTTGAACATTCTGAAAGAAAAAAAGATCTTTCAAATGGCATATGTGCAAGTGAAGATGTTGAGCATTGGCCTACTTGCATAGCCATAGGCTCATTAAGTTAAGAACAACTCTATAGAGACCTTTGGCTTTCTTCTTATATCAATAGGGAGACCAATGGATGACTACAAAAGTGCTTGCGAGCATATATTCTGGAAGTAATAATAAAAAATTAGGAAATCAATATCATTAGCTTTCCAGACATTCCTTTTCATGGTTATTGGTGTAAAATAAAAGTTAAATAATTTCACAGCCAGCACACTAAAATGGTGCTCCATAAACTCATTAACATGACATGTCAGCAGCACAAATGTAATAAAGGAGCCTGATTCTTTCATATGCATGAAGAACCACGATCCGGTTCGTACGTACCGATTCGTGATTCTTTGGAGCTCCGATTCGCTCTGATTCGCGTATCGATTCTCCTCCAGCTTATTTCCAGCCCATATAGTTGTTGTATATACTACTTATGCTTTGAGGTGTTTCAAGTTGTAGTCGATTGAAGAGAGCTTCTATAATGTAGGGCAATTATATATGTACATATGTTTTCATTTTAACTTTGGTTGTGGTTCTGGTGTTGAGTTGTTTAATTCAAGCTTTGGTAATGTTTAGGGAGAATAGTAGGTTTCTGATGTGAATACTGAAGCTTTCTTGAAAGTAAGTACAATGAGTCTACCATTTTTACCAAAAAAATAAATCAGTCTCACTTTTTTTTTAAATTATTTTGTGTTCTGGGAGATGTAGTACAACAAGAGACTACCACTCACGTGCGTTGGAGGCATGCTATTTTGATTTTAACATGCGCCTTGGAGTCATTGCTGAGTGGTTCTATTGTGTTGGTACTTAACATGTCTTATAAGTGTGGTTTAAAGGTGATCTGTATTGGTGTCTCAAATGAACAGGTTATGTTAGGGGCTTGAAGTTGCATATAGAGTGAGAATTTTTGTTAAGGGCTTGTGGAACTCACTCATTTTCCATCTAGTTAAGGTGAGTTGTTCATTGTAGTGTACTTTGTATTTGCTAAAACTAAGCATACCATGATTCTCACAACAGATTTCATGCATACAAATAATCACATTGGCAGCACAATAAGTTACGAAACAAAAGATTCATGAAACTTAAGTAATACAAAAGTTATAGCATTTAGATGAACGCTAAAGATTTTATGTGGCATAACGTACCTTCAATGTATACGTACAGAACCTTTGAGTGATCGTATATCCTAAACCGCAAGATGTAATTGTAATACACTAAACAGAAATGTGTGAGAATCAATTTGCAGATGTAAAATATGCTAGGAATTTTGGTAATCTGTAGGGAAGAACAACATACATGTTTGAATGAAGGGAATGTGGTTGTCTTTTACAACCGAACATGTGTTTGAAGTGTTTAATATTGTTGGTCTTCAAATCATGTGTTTACGGTACTATGATTATTCTGTTCATTTCACAGCTCAATTATAGTGCCAGTGCTGATATTAAACTTTATGGATACTTACTGTACTTTCTTGCTTCTTTGTTATACTATTACAGCACAAAAGTGGCAAGACAAACTCCATAAACAATGCTACTTGGAATGGTGTAGTCTAAGAGTGAGTGCTTCTTCCAAAATTCGTCAAAGTCTTATCAATGCCCCTCATATTTCTGGGCAATTCACCACCTATGAGCGTGCCCCACTTGGTGCTATCAATGATGATACTTACAGATTCCTGGCTGTGAACTGATGCAGCTCCGTGCTTAGCTAGCTTCTCGATTGACGCTCAGAGTTGACATATCGGGAAGAGCTAGCTTGGGCGCGATCGATGGAGGGATTGAGAAGAAAAGGCAATAGAGATGAATCTGATGGGATTGAGAGTTTTGAGAGATTTGGGGCGTTTTCCAATCAAACACCGATGAGAACCCGAAACAGCAGCAAACATACAATCTTGAATTTCAAATCCAAAAATTCCCATCCGATTCGTAGTAAACCCTTCAATCTTCATTACCCCCAATCTTCCGTCTGTCCGATTCCTTACCCGATAAACCCCCTTTTTTTTAAATCGCCGCTAACCTCCGTCTATTGCCGGCAGGATCGGCTTCTTCGCCGGAGTTCAACAACGATGGCTAAAGACGACGGGTTGGAGCAACTAGAGTACTTATCTCTCGTTTCCAAAATCTGTACCGAATTAGAGACCCATCTAGGGCTTGCTGATAAGGTGCTGGCCGAATTTATTACCGAGCTAGGTCGTGACTGCGAGAATGTTGACGAGTTTGATAAGAAGTTGAAGGAGACGGGTGCTGAGTTCCCTGATTACTTTGTTCGAACTCTGCTTACTATTATTCATGCTATTTTGCCGCCCAAGCCCAAGGCTGATAAGGGGGTGAAGGATGAAGGGGGTGACTTTCTGGCTTTGAAGATTAAGGATGGGAGGGAGAGGGTCAAGGAGTTGGAGAGGGAGATTGAGGAGGAAGCTAGAAGCAAGAGAAGAGGGGAAGATGAGGATGATGATGATGTGGGGGATAGGAGTCGAGGTAAAGATAGAAGGGAGAATAGGGATAGAGGTGATAGACGTGGGTATAGGGATGATAGGGGCGATAGACGAGGGCAGAGGGATGACAGGGGTGATAGACGTGGGCAGAGGGATGACAGAGGTGATAGACGCGGAGGTAGAGATGGTTATGGTGATGATAGGCGAAGACATGGAGATAGAGATGGTTATGATGATGGTGAGGATAGACGACGTAGTAGACATGGGGATAGGGATGAACATGATGGTGATAGGCGTAGACATGGTGATAGGAATAGAGATGACAGGAATAGGAGGAGGGTGGATGAGGAGGAGCAGGTTGATGAGAGGAAAGGGAGGAGGAATGAAAAGAGTCATCGGTCGGGGGAGTTGGAATTGTATGAAGTCTATAAGGGGAGGGTTTCAAGGGTAATGGATACTGGGTGTTTTGTGCAGTTTGATGATTTTAGAGGTAAAGAGGGTCTTGTACATGTTTCGCAGATGGCGACTAGGAGGATTTCAAATGCCAATGATGTTGTGAAGAGGGATCAAGAGGTCTATGTGAAAGTAATCTCAATTAGGGGGGACAAGTTAAGTCTGGCAATGAGAGATGTGGATCAGAATACTGGGCAAGATTTGTTGCCTTTGAAGAGGAATGATGGTGATAATGGTGAGAGAACAAATCCCAGTAGTCGGAATGATGGAGGAGGGACGGGCAGTAGAATTGGTCTCTCTGGAATCAGGCTTACTGAGGTAGATGATGTTGTGCCATCTAGAAGACCACTGAAGCGGATGAGTTCACCCGAGATATGGGAGGCTAAGCAGCTGATAGCTTCAGGTGTTATGAGTGTTAAGGACTATCCTATGTTTGAAGATGATGAAAATGGGATGCTTTATCAGGAAGAAGGAGGAGCCGAAGAAGAGCTCGAGGTTGAGTTAAATGATGATGAACCTGCTTTCTTGCAAGGTCAGAGTCGGTATTCTATTGATATGTCCCCGGTAAAGATATTTAAAAACCCGGAGGGTTCTTTAAGTCGTGCTGCTGCACTTCAATCTGCTCTGATAAAGGAGAGGAGGGAAGTTAAGGAACAGCAGCAAAGGACGATGTTGGACTCCATTCCAAAGGATTTGAATAGGCCATGGGAAGATCCAATGCCGGGATCAGGTGAGAGGCATCTTGCTCAGGAACTGAGAGGTGTTGGCCTCTCTGCATATGATATGCCGGAGTGGAAGAAGGAAGCATATGGTAAAGCTTTAACTTTTGGCCAGAGATCAAAGCTTTCCATTCAGGAACAGAGACAAAGTTTACCCATATACAAGTTGAAGAAAGAGCTGGTTCAAGCGGTCAATGATAATCAGGTCCTAGTTGTTATTGGTGAGACAGGATCAGGCAAAACAACTCAGGTAACACAATATCTGGCGGAAGCAGGATATACCACCCGGGGAAAAATAGGATGTACTCAGCCTCGTAGGGTTGCTGCGATGTCTGTTGCCAAGAGAGTTGCTGAAGAATTTGGTTGCCGTTTAGGGGAAGAAGTTGGGTATGCAATTCGGTTTGAAGATTGCACTGGGCCAGAGACGGTAATTAAATATATGACTGATGGTATGCTTCTGAGGGAGATTCTGATAGATGAGAATTTGTCTCAGTATTCGGTCATTATGCTTGATGAAGCTCATGAAAGGACCATTCACACTGATGTGCTCTTTGGTTTGTTAAAGAAGCTTATGGGGCGGCGACCAGATCTTCGTTTGATTGTCACATCTGCCACATTGGATGCTGAGAAGTTTTCTGGATATTTCTTCAACTGTAATATCTTCACAATTCCTGGAAGAACTTTTCCGGTACAAATCTTTTATACAAAGGAGCCAGAGAGTGACTATCTGGGATCATCATTAATTAGCGTATTACAGATTCACCTTAATGAACCAGAAGGTGATATTCTTCTGTTCTTAACAGGGCAAGAAGAAATTGATTATGCTTGCCAGTCTCTTTACGAGAGAATGAAGGGTTTCAGGAAAAATGTTCCTGAGCTGATTATTTTACCTGTATACAGTGCCCTGCCCAGTGAGATGCAGTCCAGGATTTTTGACCCTGCTCCGCCGGGAAAGAGGAAGGTTGTAGTGGCAACAAATATTGCTGAAGCTTCTTTGACTATTGATGGAATATTTTATGTTATTGATCCTGGGTTTGCAAAGCAGAATGTCTACAATCCAAAACAAGGGCTTGATTCACTGGTGATAACTCCTATATCACAAGCATCTGCTAAGCAGCGAGCAGGTCGTGCCGGACGTACTGGGCCAGGGAAATGCTACCGCCTCTACACAGAGAGTGCATTTCATAATGAAATGTCTGCCACATCCATTCCGGAGATTCAGAGGATCAATCTTGGGACAACTACTCTCACGATGAAAGCTATGGGCATTAATGACTTATTGTCTTTCGATTTTATGGACCCACCATCACCTCAAGCACTCATATCTGCAATGGAGCAGCTGTTTAGTTTGGGAGCTCTGGATGAAGAAGGCCTCCTTACAAAGTTAGGGCGGAAGATGGCTGAATTTCCTTTGGATCCTCCATTATCTAAGATGCTTCTTGCCAGTGTAGATCTTGGTTGCAGCGATGAGATATTGACCATCATTGCTATGATTCAGACTGGAAACATCTTTTATCGGCCAAGGGAAAAGCAAGCTCAGGCAGACCAGAAAAAGGCGAAGTTTTTTCAGCCTGAAGGAGACCATTTGACACTACTTGCTGTTTATGAAGCTTGGAAAGCAAAGAACTTCTCCGGTCCTTGGTGCTTTGAGAACTTTGTTCAGTCTCGTTCGTTGAGGAGGGCTCAGGATGTGAGAAAACAGCTTCTCTCCATCATGGACAAGTATGTGATTCTTTCTCTTGAATTCTGTATTCTTCTCAGTTTTATATTCTGCGTCGATCCATTCTATTCCCTGTTTCCTCAAAGAAAGTTTTACTATTTATCCCTTCTAGAATACCAGCCAAGAAGGTTTTTAATTCATGGATGTCCGAAGTTATTGACTGAAGTTAATAGGATTCACTATTTTCTGCCTTCTTGTATTGCTATCAGATACTATTTGTCTTTTATTTGGCACCCTGCATAAGATATTTAAATGGTGAATGTCTGATAGAGTCATCTTTTGACACATTAGTTTTCTAACTCCATATTATGTGCAGGTATAAATTGGACGTTGTGAGTGCTGGTAAAAATTTCGCGAAGATTCGGAAAGCTATAGCGGCTGGTTACTTTTTCCATGCAGCAAGGAAGGATCCACAAGAAGGTTACAAAACAATTGTCGAGAACCAGCCAGTTTACATTCATCCGAGCAGTGCCCTGTTCCAAAGACAACCTGATTGGGTTATATACCACGAACTGGTGATGACAACTAAAGAATACATGCGTGAGGTAACAGTTGTAGATCCAAAGTGGCTTGTAGAACTGGCGCCAAGATTCTTCAAGGTCTCAGATCCTACAAAGATGAGCAAACGCAAGAGGCAAGAGCGTATTGAACCACTTTATGACAGATATCATGAACCGAATTCTTGGCGTCTAAGCAAAAGGCGTGCTTAATGAACCTGATTTGCGGCTGGTTAGTTTGCAGCACCATTTTCTTGTTTCTTGCTATGGATGCGAGTGTTTCTAATACAATTCACATTTTATTAGTCTAATATTGATCTGGTAGAAAGTAAGCTTTATATTGCCTGTAGCTTGCTTCCTGTTGATGCTGCTCGGTATAAATTACGAATCTTAATATGAATTACCTGTCTTCTTTGGTTTACAAAAGCAGTAAAACTATGGTGCGTAATTGAAGTTTTATTACTGTTAGGTGTATATAAACAATCTGTAAATCATGATTGTTTGGCCAGACTATACTTAGTTCACTTTGTCTTTTGCTCAAAGATAATTGGTACCTGAACATGACACACTGTCTTTCTCATTGGATGCCTCTCGCACATCTGCTCATGAAAAGATTGCTGCTTGTGTTAGTATGCTGTATATTGGTGTGCTATAATCATTTAATTCGAATAATTGAATGCAATTGAGAATGAACTAATCGATGTTGTGTGGGTTTTGGGTAATGTAGATTATCTCTGGGTATTGAGTAAGTGGATTTTTCAACTCAGCAGAGATGGTGTTGGAGGATGTGGTTGCTGGAGTCTTAGAAAAACTAGGACCTGAGCAATAGAGAAGTTGTCAGGATGAGAGTACAATTCTTCAGGTTAGCATTTCAGTTAATGGAGTTGGTGTTGAAGCAGAGGAAGAAAATGTGATGGCTGTAAGTCATTAGCTTTCACATGTCTTTCAATATTACTCATGGCATTTCTGGAACTGAAGTGAGACGAATGATTGAACTGTTAGGCCTGGCTGCAAAGTTAACGAATTACTAAATTATTCTGGTCATGCTTCGCGAAGCTTGGATTAGGAACTTGGGAAGGATTCTAAATGTTCCTACTTATTAAAAGAACTACTTATAGGTAGTGCTCCAGTGCTCCCTGCAGCATCCTGCTTTATCTTACATTCATGAATACAGTTGGGTACATATATTGACATATATTTCAGCCAGTTTGGCGGGAAAAAATGATCAAGTGATTGTAAGTGAACCAAGTTACATTCTTATACCCTTGGAGTGCTGTGTTACCTATACTTGATTTAAGGGGGAGTCGCATGGCCTGGGCGCCTGGCAACAACTTTATCTTCCGGAGAACCCAAATGAGATTTTTTACTTGTTTTACGTTGTAGTTTTGAGAACAGAATAGGTGCAACCTAACTTGTTGTACTTTGTAGTTTTGAGAACAGAATTGGTGCAACCTATCTTGTTTTACTTTGTAGTTTTGAGAACCGAAGTGATAATTTTTCTTTTGGGAGATATTTACTCTAAGAGCAGTGGTAAAAGTGCTTATGGTTAAGTACTTGTATCTTGAATGTTCCAGTGTTCAATGAGCCTATGAGTTAGGAATCTGTTAGATATT
>JAYMSM010000432.1:0-10725 GCA_036897885.1 Plantago crassifolia | reverse complement strand
ACAAATCCGGGAGTCATAAAGTTGCCTAGCGGAAGTGAAGATGAGTTGCAAATAAAAAGTATGAAGTTCGAGACAACGAAGCGCAGCTCAGTTGGTAAGACGCCTCCCCTCCAATCAATAGGTCGGGAGTTCGAGTCACCTTTACATGTTCAAAAAAAAAGGTCTGAGGTTCGAATTAGGTATTTATTAATATTTATTTATAAAAGAAATCCATACTTTATGTTATTTTAACTCCATTGACAGGGGACTTTTTCAGTGTTCGGGATATTTTTAAAGGAGGAATATATCCTTTCAAAAAGAAAGATTTCAAAGCTTCCGCGGAATAGAAATAGACAGTCCTTACTAAGATTTTAGGTCAGTATAAAACCACTTTGAGGGCCCGGTGGTATCTTCACCTTTTTTCAAGTACGAAAGTCAGGGGATCCCTTCGCATTGGATGTAGGGAAATTGAACCCTTGAATCTCTTCATTTTTTATAGTTTTATGGCAGTAAGCTAGTAATGGAAGTGAGAATATAATAGGATAGGAGAAAACGCACCGAACTTCTGTAATTGTAATGGACAAATTTTACATGAATTGATTATACTTAAAATTCTTATAATTCCGAAAATTTTCTATAGTTTGGATAATTATGATGTTGTTTCAGATAAAATAAAATACTTTTGGCTGGGATCAAAAGCACATCGGTGCCAGTCGTTTCTGAAGGCTTAACTTAAATAAGAGAATCCCAGATTATTTGTGGTGTGGGGACGGGAATTGGAACACTTATTTTCCATTGGTTAGAAAGAAAAATAAAGAAACAGAAATCGTTATTGGAATAAGAGACTATTTTTTCTTTTAGGGGAGGCAGTCCATTGGATGAACTTGGTGGTTATGTTTAGTTGTAAAAATCAAATTGGAGCACATTGAAGGAGTGTAAAACTTAAAACTGCTCGCTTAGAGAAGAATCTTTTGATTTTCTATATACTTGATCCTTTTTCTTGCTTTTTTTTCCATTCCGGGACCGGGAATAATAGGAGGGACTATTCCTTTACTTACGTAAGGAAGAGGAAAAATTCTTTATTAGACCCCAAATGGACTAAGCAATTCCTTTAGGTTTGTAAATGAATGCGTATTACTATTTCTATATTTTTTCTATTTTCTATATATAATTATAGTAAAATAGAAAAATATAGTAGAAAGAAAAGAAAGAAGGACCGATAAGAAAAGAAAGAAAAATGTGGAAAGGCAAAGTCTAAGGCAAAACCTTAGACTAGAAACAAAAAGCGAAACCTTAGTGAAAACAATTCTATTAAAGAACCCATGGAAGAGCAAGAAGAAACAAGACTCCAAGTCGACAATGGGGTATAATTATTAATTAGATATTAATTAGAGCTGAGGAAAACATTTCTTTAATTATTTTATTTTGATTTAAAATAAATCAAAAGAATAGAATCTGTGCCAATGATTCAAAGAGGAGGCGGAGTCAGTACAATTAAAGAAAACAAGAAAAACCTCGGAAATTAAGTTTAAGTAAAGTAGGAAAATACAACAGACTGAATAAAAAACGGTCTTGGTTCAACCATAAGAAGAACTACCAAAAACAGCCGGCGCAAAGACAATTGTCGTCCATTTCGTTTACCCCATAGCAGAAACAAAAGAAAAAAGTTAGTTTCCATTCCCTTCTGCCTTTATTTTCTTGTAGTCCATTCTCGAGGAACAAAGAGAAAGAATAAAAAAAATGTTGGTAAGCCCTTAGAAGTTTTCATCCATTTTTGAGTGAATACAAAGCAAACAAAGTAAGATAAGTAATTGCGAAAAAAAATATTACTTCAATATTACTTATTGGAATTAAGTTATTACAAAAAATTATTGAGTATCAGAATGTTGGAAAATCGTCGACTTGAATTATGTATAGAAAAATGAGCGATTGAATGATCACATAAAAACAAAAAAAGATGTCTGTTCACTAGAAATCAGAAAGAAGGAGGAAGAGTCCTATTTATCAATCAGACACCGCCAGACACAAATAACCTCGTGGGACTAGTTTTTGTAAAAAATGACCCTATTTTCACTCCTGTCATGGTTAATAGAATCTTACTAGACCAAACAGAAACCTTGTTTTGGATAAGCTAGGCCAAACTCCAACAACGGGAAGCAGGACAAGCGAAACCTACGAACACCAGGTATGAGAGGGAGATGAAAGTTTCCAAAATGGAGAACTATCCTCGAAGTAGCAGTCGAAGTTAGAAAATAAATAGACAGAAGAATACTTCCAACCAAAAGAAAGATCGTGCTAGAGATAGCTAGCTTTTCTAGGAAATACCCTTTTCCCAGCCTGCCTAAGGAGCCCCCTTGCGTTCTTTTAATACCAAAACCTTTTTTTGAGAAAATGAAGCACCACGAGAAAAATGAAAAACGTAAAAGAGAAAGCAATCAAATCAAAAGGGAAACTAAAGAGAAGAAAGGGATGAATTGGAAACAGACAAGATGCTACTAGGAAAGGACAAAAAGAGAAGGCGAGTCGAAGCCGCATGGGATCCCTGTTCTGGTTAGAAGAACTTTTTCAAAAGAAAAGCACGACTTCCTGCGGAGTCAGGGAGAATGGAAGACCCTTATTCGCTTCGCAGAGTTTATCAAAAATACAACTATTTCGACTTAAACACCCCAAAATACTACAGTAAAAAAAGTCTTTTGTTGTTGTTTTATTTCAAAAAAAAAGACTTTTTTTACTGCATTATTGTATACAAAAGGACCTTTTGGTCAACAAAAGAATTTAGAACGGATCGTAAAAGAATCATCCATCAAAAAAAAAGAGTGTTTCACTTTTTCGAGGAGAGCTTTGCTTTCTAGACGACTCCGTTATTTTGGACAGCGATTTCTGTCTATTTCCTTCTATCTACTTGTTCGATTCCATTTTCTTATCTCAAAATGATCTTTGTCTAGCTCTGACAGTTGTTTTTTCCAGACTTCATTAATTCTTTCGGGGGGATCTTTCCATACATATATAACCACCTTGGTTTTTTTCCATTTCTGGCTACAGGAGATCTTTTTATGTAATTCCTTGTTTGATTTCTATACTCTACTCTATTTCTGATCACTCAATTTCCGAATGATAATGAAAGCACTTTCTCTAGACAATCATGAATGAATTGTAAATGAAAAAAAAACGAGAAGAAAGAAATAGAATAAAAAATAATATCAAATATAAAAATAAATAGTAAATGAAATGAAATAGTCAATGAAATTATAAAAAAAAAAAAAAATATTCTAAACTAAATAGAAATAAATAGTAAATGTAAATAAATAAAATATTACTGTTAAAATGAAATTTCCGTCCCTTTCTTTAGCATAGGTCTTGTATCCATATCTTTTTTTTTCTTTATTAGAAAAACCGAAACACCAAGAGAATTTCCATGACCCGTAGCTAAAGAGTGCCTTATGGGCTCGTGCTGATTGGTACAAGATGCGTCATCCCTTAACTTGTTTCGTTGTTTCCACTTTTCGACGCTGGTCGATGTTAGACTTCTTTCGTAGTGAAGCGGGGAAGAGACGAAGGCTCTAAGATAGGTAGCTTTTCTTTCTCCTGTCGTGCTTTCACCACAAGACAAAGAACCTTATATAACTTAACTTAACTTAAGGTTCTTTGCTGTTGTTGTTCTCCCATTTCCCTCATTCGCATTAACTAGAAAGACAGACAGAATAGACTAAGGGGCTGCTTCGAAAGCTTAAACTACTGGAAAGATTGCAACGAGGTACACTAACGGAAAAGGAAAAACCCCTTACTATAAAAGTAAAAGAAAGTCAACCCTATCCATAATAGTTATGCAGTAGAAAGTTAGAATTCTTCAGTCATCGAAGGTCGGCATCGTTTCTATGTTCTGCGAGATTGCCTTACCCATAGTCAAAAGTACACTTGCATAAGTAAGGATTTTGATTGAACTCAACCAAAAGAATTTCTCTCGGCCTTGCTTACGAGACTTGGGATGGAATGGACACTGGAGTGAGAAAGGACTTTTCGAATAAGCCCAAGCATTACAAGGATTTTATGGTGCGATAGACTCTCAAGAACGGAGCAGAGAGATATAGGCAGTCCATCTTAAGATGGGAAGTCTAAGGCTATCTCTTCCCTAGCTCTTTTTGGAAACCTATATTTCTAAGCCTGGCATGCCGCTACTAAACTATTCTACTAAAAAAGATTGGCCGGCATCGCTTGGATAGGTTGAGTTCGACCGGTCCAAAGGAGAAAGCCCTTTTGTGTTGTGCTGGCTGAAGATAGATAAGAATAGGGGCCTGCAAAGATTCCATTCCGGTCCAAGGTGAAATTGGAAGGCTGATCCATTTGCTCAAGAAAATGTACTATTTTGATTTTTCATGAAGTTTCAGAACTGAGAATAAAAGAGACACGTTTCGGTACATGGAACACTAAATTGAACAAAGACCACATCGCGTAGAGTTCCTTAAGCGAGTAAACTCTAGATATGGCTGAAAAGAGAATATGCCCCATTTAGTGGATTCGGGAAGTCGTTTTTACGGGCTTTAGGAATCTAAATGGACTGCTACGGGACTGGAGATGGAAATAACTATGGAACTCGACCAGTAAAAGTAAAAGAGAGGTGTGATTTTCGTGCTCGTGGTAATAAGGAATAGAATGAGAATGACTTTCGAGAAAGACTGAAAAGAATAAAAAAAAACCATTTTTCTTTTCGTTGTTTCCAAAAAGGGACAAGCCCATTCATTCAGCGCGAGACACGCGGAACACAAAAGACATAAAGAAAAAAGACAATGTGGAATTGTAAGAAAAAACGTTGGGCACCCGACCGGGGGGCTTATAGAGGCTTCTAGTACTTAGCAAATCAAATACAAGGCTAGCCCACCAGAGGAGACGAAGATGAGTAGGAACACTCGGATCTTTCCATCCTGGAGGCTAAAACATATACACTGCTAGAGCGAGAATGCCATCATTACTCACATCTAACTAATGGGTTAATTCTAGATAAGAACGAATGACAGCGCCCTATATTATACAAGAGATCTTCCACCACTCATCAAACCTCGGGGGTAGAAGTTATTTCTTTTCTGTAAGAACAAGGTATTCCAGCTAGAGTACTTGAGGAGTCATGCATAGATGACGAGAAAAGGCAGAGTTTTTATGTCCCACTTCATTTCAATGATCCTGTCAAACAAAGTAGGCTTTCTTGTATTCACGGTGTCAACGGTATTCCTCCGCTAAGCTTTCGCTCATTGCACCGTGTTTTGAAATCGCTATCCCGGTAATAGAGGTGGCCCCAGATAGTTGATGAAAAACTGCATTCACAAGAGTCCACTGTGTCCTAAAATAGGTACTATTAGAATTCTATAGATATAGACGAATGAATTCAAAAAAAGGATGGACGTCGTCATACTGAGAATGGGACTTTCCACAGCAACTTAATTAAGTAGAGGGATGAAATAGGCAGGGGAAGCTATGCTCCTTTCGCATGACTTGGTGGGGCCTGAGGGGGGAAGTCTCACTCTCTCAGTTAGGAGATCCTCTGACTTGCCTTTTTTTTTGACTTATCGGAATAGAGAGGAAGGAACAAGAATGGCTTCGAAAAAGAGCTTCTCATTGATGCATTATTCGTCTATGGATTGGCTCTTTCGCCGCCTTGCACTCGATCTGCTTGTAGATACCTGAGTCGCGGTTAATAAAGTGACTAATAGCGACTAATGACTCCACTGAAAATGTGTCTTTCTTTATCTATTCTATGCAATTACTTCAATTCTTCTATTAGGAAAATTAATGATCTTACTCCTACAATAAAGTGGATTAGGATATTCTATTCTTTGGTTCGATTTCTTTCATTTTCTTAATAAAAGTGGTAAGCAAAGAACAATGAAAACCTTTTCAACGTACGATAGGCTTTTATCTGGGACTTACCTTTATGCTAATTAATTTAGTTTATCTAGTTGCGTCTTTTCTGGTGTTTTTCAGAATCTATATTAGCTTTTTTTTTTTCACTTCTTATTCCCTATCCCCATCCAAAAAAGTCCAATCCCCGGAGGTTCCGCTAGACCTAGACGTAGTGTAGAAGGGAAAGCTTCTAGATCTCTAATCCAACAGCGCTATACCATGTTCTCAGAGGATGTGGGAGCCTCTATTCACGGTAACTCCGAAAAGCTTGCATTATGCATTAATTAACAATTCACAAGAAATTTCAACTATATATAGATCGCTCAGTAGAGAAAAAGAGATAAGAAGGGGTTTCAGCATTTAGACTTCTCTGAACCTGAGCCCCCTTTCCCTTTCGAGACAGAGCTCACTTTCGCGCGGTCTTATTGATTCAGTCTTCAACATTTAGATCATGGTGAATACCTTCTATTTTTTATTTATCCGACTCTGAGAAGAGAAGATTCGGTTTGGGAGTTTCCTTTCACGTGGGCCAGCAGTATGGCTTCTGGTTGACCTCCTCTTAATTCATCAAAGGTTCGGGGTGGAATCCCACGGATCCTCGGAATTTTCGCTTCAGCAAAAAGATGTTTCGGCTCACAAGTCAATTCTATTTCCCAAAAGCGTCCTCTGCCTTTCATTTTCAAAAAGGACATCAGAACAAGTTACAATGGCCTGCACGTATTCCTTTTGAAGTGTCTCCTCAACCATCCGAGTTATCATGCTATTAATAAGAAGAAACCTTAGATTGTAATCTCTAATCCCAGAGGGGGCAGGTTCTCTTTGGCTTTTTTTTAAGAGAGAAAACATCGAGAGCAAAAGAAAAAAGAGGGAATTGGCTATCGCAGTACTTAACCTGTGCCCTATAGCAATACCCCTACTAGAAAATAGTGTCAGGAGTGGCAAAGACGCAACATATTCATAATAGAATGTGCACGTAGAATCGGGCCCTAAAAAGGGCCTTCCCTCGACCAGTTTATCAGACTAGAGCTTTCATGGAAATGGGTAAATATAGTTCTCTGCTTAAGGTCATTCCCATGTCCAAGAATTCGATCGAGAGAAAGACTTAAAATGGGCTTGAGATCAACATGACTTTCCTTCCGTATGTGACACTGACCTCACGATAGTTAGTGTTATCGTCTCCCACCCTCAACCCTTATTGTTTTAAAGTGCTTCGATTTGCCCCTACCTTACATACCTTCCACTTGTAGTTTTCTTTCTAAAGCCCCGGAAATCCATGCCTTCTTATGTACGAATGCAGAGAAGGTTCTAATCATTCTTCTTGATCTCGCCATAATATACCGTTTGTGAACTTCATGTGAATCAGCATTTCGCGAAAGCTTTCCGAGAAGACGGCTCGCTCCGTGGCAGCAGCATAAGAAAGAGGTCCATTCCTTGCTTCACGAATGCTCTTTTCTTCGAGATTCCCTTATTCTAATGGTTGGTCTTATACTGCGCTTCTAGTCGTAACTAGTTGGGAAATGCGCTTCTACTGACAACTAAGGCTGATTATGTTGTTTTCTTCATGCCTTTTTTCAACCCGTGTATGCGAATCCAGAATGAAGAATTCCTGACTAGGCACGTTTATTGATTATTTATGAGAAATTCAAAGTAGTTCTTTTTTTTATGATTTATCGAGATTGAGAGATGAATACCTTCTTTTGATTGGATAGGTATATCACCGATTCGCTCTGGAAATAGGGAGTAGGGAAGGGAAAGAGTGGCATTCTCCCAACGTTTGTCTTTGGATTGTAATATTCCAAACATTTCTTGAAGTCTTTGACCTCTTTTGATTGCAGTAATTGCAACTAAAGCATTTTCTTTAAACTAGGTGGCTTGCTGCTTATAGGTAGGCCTTAGGAGCAGAAAGTATACCGCTACGTTTTACAGCCCGGGCCCATCGTTATCCTAACCACTCACTTGTTGAATCTCAGTCCATCCAATCCTGAAATAGAGAGAGTCGTTTCCCACCAACCAAGCTGGGTCATCGCTCCTTAATCGTTTAGGTTCGTTTTGTGATAAATGCTTCCCCTACTATGGCTATAAGTGCTTCTACTCATTTTCGATTACTAAATTCGATGAAAAGGCGATTATTTGCCCTAGTAGAAAGAAAATCTCTCTTTTGACTGGTTGGTCCTTTCTTTGTGGATTGGGCCCATTTGTTGGTAGGGGACAAGAACATCCATGTGTTAAGCATATAACTAGACTGTCATATTGAACTCTTTGGAATCTATCTTATCCTCCTCATTTCTTTCAGTTGGATTTCTCTTCTTAGCAAAATATTTCTTCTCTTATGATATTGTTGGCGAACGAGTTTTCTTTCTTTCCTTTTTCAAGTTCCAGTCAATCCGTATAGAAAGAAAAGAGAGTGCTATGGATCTATAAGAGAACAATAAAGAAGAAGGGGTCCTTGCTCTGCCGCCGTCCCTTTATTTCCAATCTAAGACACAAGTTTTGCCAGCCTTTCCATTCGCCTTTCATTTTCATCAAGAATTTCTAGGTAAATGTGATCGGTAAAGGCTCCTGCGACTTAAGCATCTTATTTTCTAGGCTTAGCTCAGGCACTTTGATATAGAATATGGATTTCGATCAAATTGCGTAGATAAGCAAAGTGCAAGCATTCTCCCCTTTTCGTAGACAATGTTAACGCGGGTATTCTCTTCCTTTTCTTACTATAGTGGGATGGGGTGAATAATAGTAAAAGCTCCCGGACACAGAGAACTACCGGGATACTAATAAATTTCCGGTTAATAAACTCAAAGACCAGCTCCAACAAAACGACCAAAACCAAGTAGTGGCAATAAAGAACCCCCTTTGGCATTACCAGCATGACCAATGGGCGGGAAAAGTAGAGCATAATTGAAAGAAAAATAGAGTAATGCACCAAAGTGAAGTTGAGATTAGGGGGATGGTCTAGTAGTGGAAACGCTTTCTCCATTAAGGTTAGGATATGAAAAGAATTTAGCAGAGTAAGCTTTCAAATATAGGTTTCCCTTGCTGTTATTAGTGATAACGAGGTGATGCCTCCCGTAACTCCCGATGTTGGAGCGAAATACTCCTCATTTCTAGATGTGAGGGTACAGAGGGAGACTTTTCCTTACTTTTTGGATTGTCGGAATCGTGTGAAAGAGCGTAAGTATATGCATGGAGTTTCATGTGAGAAAGAGAGGGTCAAAGGGTTCCCACCCCTACTAAGAGAAAGGGGGAAACGATTCTCATAATTAATAACTGACTCTTCCAGCTTTCCAACGCAGTCTTTCAATTAGGAGAAGAACTTTCGAAAGTGAGATAGAATCTTTACAACTATGGATAGAAAGTCTATCAAGCAGAAGTGACAGAGTCATAATTACATATATGATATGATAGATTCTCATTATAGATATGACACAAGAGGTATTTGATACGCGAGCTAAGATCTAGAACAAGAAGAAGTTCCATCTCATCGGATAGAAGAGGAAAGGAAATTCGATTGACTGGTGACTGGCCGGAAAACTCTCTTGAAGAAAAGCGGAAATAGGTCGTTGCTTCACCTTCAAGAATGAAAAAATGAAAGAATTCATTCATCTACGACATTTCCTAGTTAAGTCTTTGAAAGACGTCAAATGTTCGTATTGATGCGACCTCCAGACAAAAATAGAGAATACGGAAGAACCACTAATGGAAATAATAGAAAATCTATCTTATCTCGAAAACTTACAGATTTGACAAATCTCTTGATCCTCCGCCCAAACGTAATAAATTTTCTCTTTATTGACGTCCCTTCGTCGCGAAGCTACCTTGGTATTAGTATAATTAGTATAAATATAGATATTAGTATAAAAAAAGTATAGAAAAATGTAGTAAAAATAAAAATGTAGAAAGAAATTATAGTATAAATGTAGTAAGATATAAATATAGAAATAGTATATATTTTCGCATTATTAATTTAGGTATTTTTTTATAAGCTCTGTCAATAACTTTTTGAAATGGTGAATGTTGCATCGTCGCTTTCTATGCGACTTGTTTTAAACACAGTATTCTTTCTTTCTCGATCCGTATTTTCTCTTCTTCTCCATTTCTGGTTTTTGAAAAGACATACTTGGAAGTTTTTTCTTATTTTTTTTATATACATATAAATATATAAATAAGGTAAAATCTTTAGGCAGCGTTGATCTGCTTTCTAAATCTAAAGGCAATAAGTTCCTTATTTTTTTTAATAGGACGTGTACAGAGTGGGCAGGAACTTTACTCCTTTTTTTCTTTGGCTTGGAAAAAGGCTGTTATTTGGAGACTCATTTTTTATTTTTTTTCTATTTCTGTGTTTTATCCATAGATTTCTTTTCTTGTAATCTTTATTACTTAATACTTAATTTAATAGAATATAAAAAATATATAAAATAGAAATATATAAATTCATTTTGACAGGATAGAAAAAAGTATAAGTTATAGTATAAGTATGTATAATAATAGCATATACATATATCTAATTAATTTTTTGTATATATCTTGTATATTTTTTTTGTCTTTTCATATCTTAGAAGTCTTTTGCTTAGGTATAGGTAGTAATACTATTCTATTTCTATTCCATTAGGAAATGTATTTTTCTATATTATATCATTATTCTCCTTCTGCGTTCTTTTTATCCCTTCACTGCTATATTTTTTCGCTTTCTTGCTTCGATTAGTGCTTTCATGAAAAGTGGTTTGTTTTCTTTCATTATCTATTTAAGCCCGGACCTTTCCTTGATGATTGGTACGTTCTTGAGTTTGGCTTTTACGAAGTGATTCTAACTGAAACCTATTTTTTGTGGTAGATTTGGAAGCTATCCTCTTCATGATA
>JAYMSM010000431.1:0-10748 GCA_036897885.1 Plantago crassifolia | reverse complement strand
GAAATATGGAATCAAAGGAAGCGCACTAGCTGCATGCTACCTGGCTTTCAGAGTTGTAGTGAGAGGTGGTTACTTGGCACTGATTACATTTGTCCTAGCATTGCGACCGTTCTTGGTTGACTTCATGAGCCTTACTGGAGAAATCACCACGTTCCCTCTTACGTTTATTCTTGCAAGCCACATGTATCACTGATCATAAATTCTCTTTCGGACTTGATTTCTAAATGAATGTCTGTCATAGTACTTAGTAGCATGTACAAGTCATTTGTGCTTCAATGTTGCTATGTCTAGATCTTTCTATAGCATAGGAAGTGCAGTCCCAAATCATGTCTGAATAAGTTTTCCTTCGCAGGTTTTACTTGGTGTTTGCCTTCGGGTCTATGTTCCAATTTGGAGTTATACCCAGGCTACATTCCACTATCAAGTGGCTTTAAAGATGACAATGAAAAAGAAAACCGTGAGTATGTTCCAAATTATGAAGCTTGTGTTTGCATGATTAGAACTGAATAGCAAGTTATCAATTTGAGTTCAAAAGTAATTAGAAAGTATGATTGCTGGTTAACGCTAATCATTTGCATTTTGTGTTTCAGGATTTGCAGGTGTATATATATGCTGAGGAATATCTAGATGATGCTATGGTAATTTGTAAATATGTCGTACTATTGTTGAGTAACTTTGTGTACGATAGTGGAGAAGTAATGGAAAAATAAGACTCGGTTTCTGTCTGGCTCTTTTACAGCAATGTAGGGGCACCACATTTGAATCGACGAAGCCCATATCCTTCGCTACTGATGGGATATGACTCACCTTTCTCTGTTCAGGTATCTAGCAAAGCAAATGAAGAAGAATGGAGGGTCAATTATCGAGCATTTAATGACCTTTTTTGAATTTCACAAAGTAGGCAGAGCAGCTTCATAGAAAAAAAATATAGAATTGCATAGTTCAGATGGTGGAAATTTAAAATGAGAAAGTCCGCGATCTGCTAACGAGTGATAGTTCACAGAAAAACTATCCTTTGTTATCGTATAATTTATAGACCTGGAATAGATTTTGCCGTCCTGATTACTTATCCACATTTACTTATAATTTGTGCTTTGTTGAATCTTGTGTTACGATGAGTATCTGTTTTCCTTAACTGTCACACAGTAAGTGTTTTGTCAACTGTGCAACTTAATGGATCAGCTGTCCCAGATGCTAATATCCAGCCAGTCAACTCTACTTCAGATGTTCTCAAAATAATGGACATTGGTTTGAAGAACAGAGCTCAAGCTTCTACGTCCATGAACGAGAGAAGCAGTCGATCACAAAGGTACATGTATACAAATCAGGAGAAGTCCTTGATATTCCTAAAAGTGGCAGTTGTGTTGTCCATTGCATTTTTACTGCTCTTTTTCTTTCTTTTTTCCTGTTAAACGTAACTTAAGTTGATGAACTCAACTTTGATTTGCACTTGAACTTAAGATGAAATATATATCTACAGTTATCCCTATATTGTGCTTATGACTAATGGGTATGTAACACATTTGTTTGTAACAGTATCGTCTCCATTCATGCTCGAGGGACGGATCTGAAGAGAGTGGTTCTATTTTGCGAGCTAGTCTTCATTTAGTAGATCTTGCCGGAAGTGAAAGAGTGGACCGTTCTGAGGTAACAGGAGATAGACTTAAGGAGGCACAACATATAAACAAGACCTTGGGTTGCCAGGTAATACATTCTTATCATTCTCCACATCACTTTTTTCTTTTCTCAAGTTCTGTTTGGGAGTTGGGACGACTATGATATTTTGCATATATATGGCTGAACTGAGATTTGATGCAATTGGAAATTTCTTGCTTTCTTTCGCAAAGTATCTTGATCTTTTTACGTAATTAGGGAATGGGAATATATGTAGGAAAGCTTTCTTTGTATACAACTTGTTAATTAACAGTGCTGAAGTTTGTTTAAGATCTAATGTCTTTCTAGGGAACAAAATCCAAATTGGTATTTTGCTTGATTAATTGATAGTTTAAGTGCTGGTTATTTGTGACTATGCTCTGCTCTTATTCAGGATAGTAAGTTTGTGACGTTATACGGTGTCGATGGACTGGGCATATCTTTGTAATAGTAACAACTATGGTGGCTCAAAACAAGTAAAAACAATTTCTGGTGAAGTATATATTTATCATAAATAGTGTAGTTTGGTTTATTTTTCAACAGTGTGTCATTGGTTTAGGTAATTGGAGCTTTTTGTTGATTTATTTGGATGGGTGTTTCTATGGTATGATCCTCGTTTATTCGAGAGGTCGCGAGTTCGATTCTCGCAACACCTTGTATCTTTAGTATATGAGAAATGGATTATTTGGGTTGTATCTTGATTATTGAATCTTGGATGGTGTCTAATTATTACTATTAGATATTGATGATTTTTTATTTTTTTTGGTTTCATGCTTGTTGTCACAATTTTTTTTGTCACCTGAAGTAAAAAATATTTGGAGGCCTCTTGTGACAAATTTCTTTTGTCCCTGAAGCTGTTGAATTTATTGGCTTTGTTGTGACGAAAATAAGCTATAGTGACGAATTTAGATACTATAGAGACGAAAAAATTGTCACCAGAAGATAAGTTATTTGGACAAAAATTATTTGTGACCAGAAGTCAGCCATTTTTTACGACGAAACATCAAATTCATCATCAAGTACCTATGGCGACGGGTTTTGGCTGACAATTTCTGTGACGAATATTTTTGTCACCATAACTTCTTGTGACAAATTTGATACCTATTGTGACGAAAATTTTCGTCACAAAAAATGCTTTTTTTTGTAGTGTACGCGTGTGAAGCGTTATACTTTAATGTATCAACACTTTTTTCCACATTTCCCTTTAAAGATATTCGCATAATAGTGTATCCCAATATTCTTCCTGAACACTAATGATCTCAGTCATCTAAACTACAACTGGGAAGTGGAAAATGATGCATTTCAATAATGAAAATCCAGACAATACAATAACAATGTCTAAGTCAGTTGATAAAAAGCCTACTGTATCTTGAGCTATATCAATTCTAATAGATTACACCACATCACAACTTGACCGTAGGGCGAAAAGTTTTGCTATTCTCTTCTGTATAATGATTTGAGATTTAAATGTATACGAAAGCTGAACTTTCATAATATAGTAATCTTATGTCAGATTCAATAAATAGCTAATCAATCCGTAACTTAAGCAAACATTCATTGATGAGGGCACTTAGCAAAACTCTCTAATACAAGATTTCATTCACTACAAATCACATTCAGAAACTAATTAATATATCAGAGCTCATCAATCGCACGTTAAAATTGGAAAACTAACAACGAAAAATGTAAGAACTGATGAACAAGAAACATCTACAGTTCATCAAACATCTACAGCTAACATTAATATTGAAAGATATGCTTCTAATGAAGCTATTGTGACTTCACCAAAGCAACTTAGAACCCTACAACTAAAGCACCTCAGAAAGAAATAAGATCAAGAGAAATCAAAATACAAATTTAAGTCAACAAATAGGGTCATCCAGCAATACCCATTTCTACTGCTTCTTAGAAGTTTACAGTAAGGATTCTAAACAATTATTCCTTTCAATCCAAATTCTGTGTATAGTTTCAGCAAAAGTGATCTTCATAATAGAATCCAACATCCATCATCTTGGTTCTTTGACACACCCGAGAAATTTCCTGGCCCTAGTCTTTGAACATCAGAAAGATTTATGATGAGAACTAACAAGTAATCTTGATCTGAGGCTTGTCTTGTTGATAGATGAAAATTAACAAGCCAAGCACAACTATAACCACGAACCAACATTCATGTTTCACTCACATCATCAACAATATGTTTGATGAAAATTTACCTTTCCTGGGTCATTCTTGACCTCGTGCTCAACCATATAACAGTCACATTAATGTTGTAAAATCAATGATAACTCGATCACAACAATGTTAACTAAAATCTGAAATCCTAAACGGTAAAATTCTGGAAAACCTAGACATTATTTGTAAGCCCTGGGAAGTGGCAACCAAAATACAAAAGATGCAGGCAAGTAGCGAGATTTTATGATGGTGAGATATAGATGGAAATCAAACGGAATGAACCCTAAATCAATTCTAAATTAAGTAAATTGAGCATTTTCAATTCAAAATTAACTAAATTCAGAGAATTTATACGTAACTAACTGAAGTCCTTGCGAGATTTTTTATACAAACTACACAACTCACACACTGCTATGAGGTCGAGAGAAGCGACAAGCTATCAGTCTAGACATCAATAGTTAGTCTATCTACCTAGTAGCCAAAGATTCAACTTGTTAGTTTAATCTATCGAGGATCTATTCATCCCTTCCATTTTGTAAATGACCATTTATTGTGCATACTCACGAGACACAAGCATGGAATGGCTCTTAAAAAAACTTCATATTTGTTCCACACAACTCACTCATCTCATAATCATTCATATAACCAAATTAAAGCTAAAGGTTTCTATAACACAAAATTTTCGTCCCTTTCACTGGTTCTAACCTTCCATATTTAATCTGTCACTCACTTTGCTAAGCAAGATATTCAAGTCCTATAATAAAGAATTAACCTTCAGTTGGTTCACATGATACTTCAAAGTATCTCATATTGTTTGTTCTCCCAGTAACATTACTGTCCCCCAGTAAATATGCATAACAGACACTCTCATTTGGGTCGATTTTTCTACATTCTAGCAACGAACAGAAAACTTACATACCATTAACAGGATGTTCTCAAAGTATGAGTTGAAAATGTGTAAAATATACGGACGGAGAATTTAGGGCCTTACTTTCTTAGAATAAAAACAGAATCACAAGAGCACTACCTGATTGATGAAGTCTCACCTGGTAATGCATCTCGGTATTCATTTCCATAGAACTGGATACCTTCTCCTTGCCATAGCACTTATCAATGTTGTTCTTCATGTCCCTGGCACGTCAAGTGAGGAGATCCTTAAACACCTCACACCAGTACTGCATACTCTGATTGCACTCGTCATCATCATTATCATAATTACCTCTATACATTGATAGAAACATGTTGATAAATCCCATTGAATAACAGAAGCTCTTTCTATCAGAAAGAGTATAAAATTTCAGCTCAACATAATCAACATATAAGTTCACTCAATACAATTATGGATAAGTTCTACCATCTATACAACTACATATACTCCAGTTAGCATCAATAAGAAATAATATTGCTGTCAACTGGTACTCACCAGTCTCTAACAACAAGATAGAAATACGAACTGCCAAAATTTTTGCAAACTTAGCCGAACATACCAGAAAAAGAGCTTGAGCTTTTAATCAATCATTGTATATATATTAACCACAAAAGTGATTACAATAAGTCAATATTCCACAACTTAAAACATGTTACTAATCAGGACAGACTGTGTATCGAGTCTCACTTTGGACTATACACAGTATATTTTATTAATCAGGACACACATCTCGTCTCCCTTCAACAAACTCGCACAATTCCCTGAAACATCCTACCAAATTGAAAAAGAGCAGGCAGAGCGGCAATCGGCTAGTGGAAAAAAGAAGAAGAAGAATAAATAGCAAGAAGAAAGGATTCGGATTTGTGTTTGTTGTATTCTCTCACATACTAAAGACTATTATAAAACTTCAACCATTAGACTACGAATAAAGAGTTAAGATACAGTTAAGATACGTTAACAAAACTCCAGTCCTTTTGCAAACATTGGTGCAAGATGCAGTGCACTTCTGCTTACTGCCAACGTGCCAAGCAATGATGTATTTGTATGTATTCCTATAACAGCTTGCAGGTCGATCTGCTATCAGATTTTCAATGTTTCCACATCTATATTATCTGTAACCATACATGCCAGGGGCAGAATATAAAGCAAGAACAACTGCTAGAGGGGAGCATATCGATGCTCTAATTGACAAAATGTCATATGATTTGCATCACCATGGAGGAGCTTCTTGCTAGCCCCGAAAGATCAGAAGACCTATCAACAAATAGTGATTAAAAACATAGAAAAATGATAGTCTATTAATTGATCAAAGACATTCACTTAATATAGGACATTTGATTCAGAATGCCTACATGATAGTTGTGGTTAATTACCACTATACTGTAAGAACTATTAATGCTAATTTGTTGAGAAATTGAGTACTGCTTTCATAGACGATCGGAACAAAAGTGCATTTTACATCCAATATACACTTCTCAGTAGCTGAATTTACAGATTGAAGTTACTTCTTTCCATGCCCAAGAAAACCAGATTCCTTTCAGACTGTCAACCACTATACACTCAACTGACTCAAGTTCATTGCCAAAAGGCATTAGTGTTTAGCTTACCGTATTTATCTGCCCATAACATACAAATACATACTGAGTAGGATCAAAACAAACATGTATTTTATGGTCCAGTATACACTTATGACTTCTGAGACACTTAAGCCGTTTTAGTCTTTTACATTGCACCAAGTCACTCTTCATCTCTAAACTCAAGAGATTATCTATTTCACATTTTCATACTCCAGTTGCAAAACAAGACTATATGTTATTTAAATATCATACCTATATCAAGATCAGCCAAGAATTGTAACTATGTAGACGAATACTGATGCCAAATTCATAGCTCCAATAACAGAAGTACCATAATCCACAAAATCAAACTTCTGTATATCAAACCTCTCATGCCAGGATATAATCACACAAACCAAAACTCCAATCCGAAAATTTACTAAACATAATCATGAATTTATCATGAACCATCAATAGATGGAAGAATGAATGGGCAATTTCTTAAACAAAATAATCAACCAATAGCTAAATGAAAACCTCCCTGACTCCTTTAATTTCCAGATACTCGATAAATCAATAAGGAAATCCTAATCCAATGGAGATGAACACATCCATTCTTTCTGCCCCCCTCTTACTCTCAGTCACTCTGATAGCTTCTGGCCATTCTGTTCACATCTAATCCCAAACCGACCGAACAATAAGTCGATTATTCATTAGTAAGTTTACCTCTTACTCTCAGTCACTCTCTGATAGTTTCTGGCGATTCCGTTCACATCTAATCCCAAACCGACTGAACAATAAGTCGATTATTCATTACTAAGTTTAGTAGAGATCGTAATTTTTAAGAATTAAGAACTGACGCCAAATTAATTCACAAAAAAATGAGCATTTTCATTCAAAATTAAGCAAATTGAGAGACTTCATACCTTGCGAGATTATTTATACAACTACACAGCTCACACGAGTAGTGCTGGCAATATACATCCAAATTATTGGGTCCACCCATATCCAACTCACTTTAAACCAAATCTCATTGAACCCAATTTAAAATGGGTAAGTTTAGTTTAATCCATATTATGAATGGATTTGAAACGGTTAATCCATGGATAACCAATTTGAACCATATTTCATTCATCAACATGTACTCCTGTCTTCTTTATTGTTCTGTCACGTTTTTAAGTTTGTATTGCATGCTCGCATTTCACATTCGCATTGCCTATATCAATGATCCTAATTTATTAATTATTGTAATTTCCTCAAATGGAGGAGTGGTAAATGTAATAGATGAAACTACGAGTACTTCTAACGTTATTTTACTTTCTTTCACAATAGCTGAAATCACCGCCGTTACATTCGGCGGCTCTTCCACATCAGCGGAGGTCCGACGAACAGTCATCATTGTCACTCGATGATGATCTAGCAAACGGAAACGAGATTTCTTTATATTCAATTCGAGGTACTTCTCTGAAATTTCGATTCTTCGTCATCCAATTTCACTCCTCCTTTTAGCTGCGAAAATTTCTCAGTCATTTGGTGATCATGCTTTAACATGTTTTTAAATGCAACGGAATCGATAACATTGCTGTATCTAGAACTGTTCACATGCTGCTTTTGATCAATTGGAGTAGAATAACTATAATGTGATGAAGATTGAAGAGCATTGTGATGAATGCTTGTAGAATACCTGGTGAATAAGATCATAAGATGAGAGAATTTACCTTATTGTTAAAGATACAGATACAATTCTGCAAACTCATGAATGCTACAATTTACTCTATCGTTTCTAAGTAGCCTATTTTGCACAGAGGCTATGGCTATCTATAGTGCAGAAGGAACTTTATGCATTTTTTGCTAGTATCATTTTGTGCTTTTCTTCAAAATTGCACAGCAGCCTAGATGTGCTCATAAACTCCTGAGTTGGCGGTTTCTTTGAATTTGCGGTACTTTTGCACCTCGATGGCTGGTGAAGGGTATGACCACTTGATTTTCTCTTATTTTGTTGTCTTCTAGCTCCATTGACGGCCATAATGTGGGGGTTCCATAATGAGGCCTTCATGTGTCAGTTGTACGTATACCAGATCACATACTCTCGCCATCAGAACTTGTGTCATGCCGTACGTTGAACCTATTGAGTACTGGCAGTGAGGCAGTTGCAGGTATCCTGAACGCTTTTCCTGTACCAACTGTTGCTTTATCCTGCATTCTCCCTACATCTTTGCAGACGTTGTCTAGTACGGAGAGAAAGTCACGTACAATCATGAAAATTCTGAAGGGATGAGCCTCCTCTTTTGCTGCATCTCCATGGAAATACTGTGTTGCCTCTTTAACATGGGACAGGGCTTTCCTTTCTTCAGACTTTACCCTGGAGATTTCATCAGTAGCTTCCTTCAGAAATTCTTTCATGGAAATATAAAAATTGTCTTGCATCGTATGCTGCTTCTCATATTGCAAAACCGATCTGAGTTTCTCAAGTCCCATTTCAAGCTTAATGACATAGCTACTTAGTACATCTGAGTCCATAGCTGCGGCTTTTGTCACATTGCAAAGTTCTTTGCTTAGCCCAGAAACAACATGCAACCCTTGCTTCTTAAACTCCTCTTCTTTGAGTTTGAGATTCACATTAGGAATGCTTTCAGTTTCAGCGTTTGAACCAGCTCCTTCTGACCTGATAATCTCTTGAACCACAAAGTGAAGTAAGGTTGTCTTACCATCAGTTCCTTTTATGTCCACTAATTTTAGCAATGTATCCAGTTTGAATGCTTTTGCATGCCCGCGATTCGTGCCATCATTCATGCGGTTGCCTGTCCTTAGAACGGCTTCAAGGAGTTTTAGGAACAGGCGACTATTCTTCAATTCTTCACTGGCTTCCTGTATGTTTGGACCAGCTAATTAGTTTTTGGTATCTCAGGTGAATTAGGTTACCAAATACCAATGCATCGGTAGCTATATGAGTACTTCGTAGAGGTTACTAATGCAGTAATATCAGTATTCAAAAATCTTTACCTCTAAGCTTCGAAAAGAACTTCTCAAATATTTTACTTCGGTGTCAAAGTTTGCTCTGTATAGCATTGCCTCCACTCTTTTGAAGGCAAATGGAATATCAAGTATTGACCTGAGGAACCGCTCCGCTGATCCCAACTTGGATATTTCACCATCATAATCTTTAAGTTTTATCTCCTCCTCCTTGGTTGGAGCCATCTTGACTAAAGTCTCAAAAAGCTCTGGGCCTAACCCTTCCGGATTTCCTGCTCCATCAAGTGAGCATTAGTGACTAGTTATATGTATTCTGAATTCATTAGAATTGAATGCAGTAAGCAAGTAGATTTGCAGGTTTCTAAAAATGTGATCAGCAACTAGTGTTCCATCTCTTCTCATGAGTTTATTGTTAGGTTGTTGAATATCTGGAACAATCATACCTGATGACCTATGGTTGTACTTGTATTGCACCTAAGCATGGTACTTCTTCATTGATCAAACAAGTTGTACAGTGAGAGGTACTTCATTTATGATTCACAGCCAGTGTAACTCTTTTGCTGTCCTTTTTTACTATTTCCTAGAGTGTGCCTGTATAGTGAAGTAATAATGGACCTTGACTTGGAAGTGGCTAAAATGGTTTGGGTGATGGAAAAGTTTACCTAAGGTTAGAAACTTCTGCAACTAAAGCAAATCTAACTAATTTTTAGTGTTTTCCCTTAACTCTCTTCTAAGCAGTATCACGTATACAGTACCATCTTATGACTTAAGCTTATACCATTGCTGCATGCTATGAAATGTATTCATTAACTTGGTTAAATTTCTATCTAAAGAAAGGAAATTTACATACCATCTAATAGTGCATCAATAACCTCGTCTGTAGTAACGTTCAATGCACGTAGTAAGATAGCGATATTTTGTGATTTCTTTGGATCCAGCACCCTGTTCTCCTGCTCCAAAGATGCCATGCCAACCTTCCTAGATGCTTCTTTAGGAACTGAATTTACAGAATTGCATCCGAAAAGTGACTCCATTGCATCTTCATTCAATCTGTGCACACAAATGACATGATTTGTAAATTTGACTCCACTATTTGTTCTGTAAATCAATAAAGTGCTTCACTTACTGGAAAGAACTTGACTTCATTTGGTCCCAAACTGTTGCTTGGTCTGAGTTGGTCCGTACTTTGTCCCAGTGCAGAGGCTTTAGTTTCGGCTTTGATCCATCAGTTTCCTCTAGGTCAGCTTTTCCTGATGAACTGCTTCCTCCCTTAATTTGTGTAACAGGAGTCACTTTTGGGCTTTGACTCTTAGTCTCTGGACTGATCACTTGCCTTTTAAATGGTGGAGTATGTACTTCAAGAGCTCCATCTTTTCTTGATTTTAATAGCTGTGGTGGAGGTGGAGGTGGTGGTGGTGTTGGGGGCGGAGGTGGTGGTGGAGGTGAGGTGGTGGGGGTGTGTGAGC
>JAYMSM010000430.1:0-10751 GCA_036897885.1 Plantago crassifolia | reverse complement strand
CGCTTCACCAAAACCTTCCTTGCCATTACAACACACTAAGGCTACCTCAACCACCGCCCTACCACTTCGACTTCCAACCCGAACCACAACATCTATCCAAACCTACGAGTCTACATTGATACTACACCATGACCTCGACTCCCAAACCAAAACAACCCCGTTACTCCCAAATCGTTGTCACCTCCACCCCTATTCCACCTACACTGCCCAACACCATCACTTCCACACCTGAACTGCACCATCACCTCACGCACCACTCTAGACCGCACCACCACCACCTCTAAACTGCACCGACTGCACCCCTAGACTGCACCACCGCCACCACCTCGCCACCACCATCGTAGACTGTACCACCACCACCCATAGACTACACCACCACCAGGACTGCACCACCTTCAGAACTGCACCATCACCTCCAAGACACCACCACCTCCAAGATGTTCAGGTTGTACAAGTGCAATTCAATTGACTGGAAACCGTCCGCCGTCGTTGCTCTAGCCACAAGCGGCGACGGCTCCAAGGTGGCCGCTGCCCGAGGCGACGGCTCTCTCGAAATTTGGCTCGCCTCTCCCGGTTCCGTCGGCTGGCACTGTCAGCTGGTAAGAATTACTAGGTTTTATTATCTTGGTTGGTTAATTTTATGATATTCTATTTGAATTGATGTTATGTTCGCCTAATTGACGTAGACAATACACGGCGAAGTTGATTCCACCGCGACCTCGCTGGTGTGGTGTAAGTCGAGCCGGAGAAATGGGCAGCTGGGTCGCTTGTTTTCTTCCAGTATAGATGGGTCGGTTTATGAGTGGGATTTGTTTGATCTTACACAAAAGGTGGGTAAACCCTCAACCAAATGTTCAGCTAATCGTTTTTAAGTGTCGTTGCATTATTTTTTTATGATCTTTGTTTAGATGGAATGAAGTTATGTTTTTTGTTATGGGTTTGATTTGCCCAATAGACAAGTGAGCTGCTGTGAGAGAAATTGTTATTCACTATGTATTTCCCTTGTTCGGTTTTATCTTGCATACCTGATAAAAAGCATATGTCGCGCATTGAGCTAGTGAGACTGTAAGTGTAAGTCTATATGTATTGCACTTGATTTTTAATCTGCATACACAGTTAACTAGTATTATAATTTATTGTTAGCACTCACAGAATGATGTCTGGTGAACTGCCGTGAAGGAACTTGTATATCTATATGTATTGCACAAAGTTGATTTTATCCTGCCTACTATATAAAGCACATGCTTGTCGTTTGGCACGTGCATAATGTAGCTTGATGAGATGCTGCGACAGATATTGTGAGGATTTTTAGGTATTGAACTTTGTTCATTTGTTCGGCATACATTGACAAAAAACACATGTTTGTATTGTTGTCACTTATATATAGTCGTAAGAGGCATACCAGGTCGTCAGATTGCAAAAGAAGTGTTTTTGATGATACTGATGGACTACCACTCTTGTGCCGTGTACTATATTACAGAGGTTTCTGGATTCCATCAACGTCTCTATATGGCAGATTGCAGTACAACCCTCTGATGATTTGCAAAGCAACTCAGACCCAGAAGCCAAATCTTATCAGAATGGTCATGCTAGTCCTCCACTTCAAAGTGACATTGATGAGGTGGAGAGCAGCAGTGAAGATGAAGATGATAGTAAAGCAGTTCAGCTGCTTGATGAAAATGATACGAGGAGCACCCGCCTCGCAATGGCATGCGACGATGGTTGTGTGCGCATATACACCATTCATGATGATGATGATAATCTTACTTACTCTAGAACTCTACCGAGGGTCAGCGGTGAGCTAGCTTCCCTTCTAAACTTTCTCCTTTCTTTTGTCGTTTTAATTAGTCCAGTCGAAGTGATAAAACTGCTATTTGCAGGTCGCACATTGAGCGTAGCATGGAGTCCAGATGCCAGTAGGATTTATTCAGGGAGTAGTGATGGGTATGTTGTGGTTTTTCATGGCTATTCGTTCTATAAATTTATATCAATATATGATAAGAGTCTCGGCGCTTGTATAAAACACTGCAATACTTGCTCAAGCATATAATTTTAGTTTCTGCATTGCTCCTTAATCTCATTTATCAATATTGTAACTTAGGTTCATAAGATGCTGGGATGCCAGATTAGCGCATGAGATTTACAGAATAACTGTCGGGCCTGGAGGCCTAGGCAGTGGAAGCGATCTCTGCATATGGACGTTACTTGCATTGAGGTACGTGGTTGGTATCATGTGATTGAAGCTGTGTGTTTTGTGGACTGGATTATTAATATTGAGTTTGTTGGTTTCAGAGGCGGTGATGTTGTTAGTGGTGACAGTTCTGGTTGTGTGCAGTTCTGGGATGGTCGATTTGGTACTCTTTTGCAAGCTCATTCTTATCACAAGGGTGATGTGAATGCACTAGTTGCATCTCCTAATCATAATAGAGTGTTCTCTGCGGGTTCTGATGGTCAGGTAGTTCATGCTTCATTTTGCTCTATTAGCTCTACTATGTACGATATTAGTAATTTTCTGTATTCGTAAAACAAGCTTTAGTTGCAGAAATCTTGTAAATTTTAAATATTTTGAGATGAGGTCACTATAAGTTTCAATCGCTTTCTCCATTACCCTGAGTACTTCAACTCTGTTGTTTTGTTAGATACTTTTTCGTTCTTCATCTGACCATATTATCTTTCTGTTAAGTGGTGAGAAGAATTAAGCTACCATGTACTTCTGAGATAACAAAGGATGAAATCTTAACTTGCAAAAGCTCTAATCATTGGAATATTAATTTCTTGGCATAAACAGTAACCTGAGGCATGCAATGCATAGAACAAATATATGGAAGTGAGTACCATTTTGTTAAGTGAGTGATTGATGAAACCTGTTCTATTTGAGACTTGACTGATTGTAGTGAATATTTATTTTCTTTAATCAATACAGCTAATTTGAGTATGAATCGAGATAAGATTGTTAAGCGCTGTGGTGGCATTCAAATACTTAGAATGTGTAAATTTTGACGAGGTTATACCATTTGCAGGACTTGTGATTCTAAAAGTATTACTTGTCGAGTGAGAGAATTGGAACTAGTTAAATGTCCATGGGGTTTAGTGACATGTATTGAATAGATTCTTTGGTTTTAGATTTTATTTTCGTTTCAAATTATTCGAAGTACCATTTTCACCTATTTTTTAATCCTTGATTAAAAAAAGTATTTCATCAGTTTAATGATAATTTTATGCTCGTGTAGGTTGCACTGTATAAACTTTCTGGTGCTGCAAGTGGTTCTAATGAAGCAAACCTCCTTTCTGGTGGTTCCATGAAGAAATGGATCTATGTACCGTTGTCTTCTAAAACTCACACTCATGATGTGAGGGCACTGACGATCGCCGTGCCTATCAGCCATGAAGGTTTGTCTTTTTTCTTGCCTTTTCCTAACCCTTTTATTTTGTGTTTATAAAGGCCCTTCCTTTCTATTTTTAAATATTATTTTCCATCTCTGTCCTTATTTCCAAAGCTTTGTGTCTTCCTGGAATGCAACTTATTATATTATATTCCTATTAGCAGATTTGCCGCCTGACGAAAAGGTTAAAAGAATACGTGGCAAGGCGAAGCCCCTAGAGTCTAGTTACCATAAGTGGGCTCATTTAGGCGTTCCTATGCTCATTTCAGGAGGTGATGATACTAAGCTATTTGCATACCCCGTAAGGGAGTTTACCAAATTCAGTCCACATGATATATGCCCTGCACCACAGAGAATGCCTATGCAACTTGTATCAGAACCAGTATCCAATCAGCGTGCACTGCTTTTAATTCAGGCCACTCAATCGGTGGATATTTTTTGTGTTAGTGTGAAAAACAGTGCTGCATCTGAGATGAGTCCTGGACCATCTGGTGGGGTTGCAACCCCTGAGTTAGCTGCTCGGGTTAGATGCAAGAGGAAGATCATATGCAGCGCGATTTCTTCATCAGGCTTATCACTTTCCTATTCCGATAATTTCAAACCCGTGCTATTTGAATTCGAGATAAGTAAATCTAGCAAAAAGTCATGGAAACTGAATAAAAGGAAGCTGCCACCAGAAATACCATATGCCCATTCCATGATTTATAGTCCTGATTCGACACAGTTAATATTAGCGGGGTGTGATAGAAGGATATATGTAAGTCATGTCCTTTTATTCTTTTCTGTGATATGCTTTTGCCATTTGTTTCCTCAATTTCTGTAAACATAAAGAGAACATCAAGCATTTAGATGTGGTACAACCCCCTTCCTCACCAATCACCACGCACACCACACAAATGTTGTAAATGAAGGCAAGAGGGGGGGAAAAACCAAAAAAATTTGACCAAACTGTTTTCTCTTGTTTGCTGCATGAAACAATTTATTTTTGGGTTTTCCTAATATGTGCATCATAGAACTGTTCATATGGCTCATTTACATGCTTTGGTTATGAGCTTCATTAGGTAAAAAGTTGTTAAGATAAAAATGTTCCCATGATATCAAATAATAATAAACTTGATGTATATGATTGAATCTGGTAGGATTACCCTCATCCTGACCACAACCAATGAAATTCTGAACATTGGATTCATCTTCCTTGTTAAATTAGACATTAGGCCTGCATTTTACTTGTTTTAACGTGTATACATTCTTGCCAGGTGGTTGATGTGAGGAGTTTAGAGTTGGTTCATACATTCACTCCGTCTCGCCGTGAAGAGAGTGATGATTTGTCACCTAGTGAACCTCCAATTACAAAAATGTTCACAAGTATTGACGGTCAGTGGCTAGCTGCCATCAACTGCTTTGGGGATTTGTATGTTTTCAATCTCGAGACATTAAGGTAGGGTTAATTTCTGTTTGTTATTTTGATATTTATACAATTAAGTTTGTTTGGGTATGAAATTAATGTATCTAAGTTTCTTTGTATTGTCGTGCTGCCATGTATTCCCTTTTCTGGTCGTAATTAAAGAATTTCTTGTTATAAAATGTGATTGGTTGCAGGCAACACTGGTTTGTATCAAGATTGGATGGGGCCTCTGTTACCGCTGCTGGTTTTTCTCCTCAAAACAGCAACATTTTCATTGTATCAACATCCTCAAACCACGTTTATGCATTGGATGTAGATGCCAAAAAGTTTGGTGATTGGTCCATGGAGCATACATATACTCTGCCTATGAGATATCGAGAATTTACTGGAGGAGTTACTGGACTTTCTTTCCAGCCATCTTCAAGTTCATCACATGTTATTATATATGGTCCCAGGTATATCTTTTTGTGTGTTTGTTATTGCTATATGGTCTGTTTTTGGAGTTAGTCGAGAAAAACTGGAAGTAAATGGATGATATGCATGTTGAGTTAGTTGACCTGGGGGCTTACTGGAACCTTTTGTGCGCAAAGATTCAAATTATTTGTTACACTTCAATAACAACTATCACCATTTGATTGGACGGATATGGTCTGCAGAAAGGGTAGAGTCACCTTTTCATAGGTTTAAGGATCTTTCACTGTTTGTTTGGTAAATCTGAGTCTCTGATTATATGATATGTGTGATCCATGGGATACTCTGAGCAGATCCAGCTCTTTTTTGTTGCCATTATCTACATCTGTTAGTCGGCCTTTTCTGGATTGAATTACACATGCTTTCCTCTCTATACCCGATGTCCCAATAGCTGCACTAACATTTCGATCTTCTCTTGCCAGGTCACCTTGCTTGGTTGATTTTGGGAAGCCTGTTGATAGAGACACTGATATAGATCTTCCAAATGGTAATGGGTTGGCAAAGAAGCTCCACAACAATGGAGGACTAAAACACAAACGGGAATTAGAAGGAAAACATACTGGAAAGAATTTTGATATGCAAGGGCGCAGAGATCCTTTTTTATTTGTCGACTATCTCTCTAAGGACTAACAACTCCCTCTTGGTTGTAGAAAAGCCATGGCCACAAGTCCTTAAAACCTTAGATACCCAGCCTATCCACAAACATATTTATGGAACATAATTAAGCTAATTACTGGTGAGCTTATTGCAGTCTCTTGGAATGTACAAAGTACAAACAGTGCCTTCCATCAAATTTTGCTCGTACTGTCCGGCTACTTTGAGATCCCTCTAGGGGTTGGGATGGAGGTTAGGTAAAACTGTCTTGACCATGTTATGCAACACATTTCTTGATAACACTGTTGTAAAAGTTTTAGCTATTCAGGTTTCAATGTACCTTTAAAATTCGTTTGGAACTGTTCTAATCATATTTTGAATCTTTGTATAGTAAAGTAGACTACATTTTTTTTTTCCGTCTAATTTCGTTTAAGTTATTTATGGTTATGTATGCAGTTATCCTGTTGGTAGTCGAGTTAATGTGCATTGTATGCTTATTCTCAGGTTGTGTTTACATTAAATGTGCTTCTTCAACCGCATCTTGTAGCAAAGAATGAGTCCGTTTTCTAGTGGTTGAGAAATCATCCGCCTCTTTCGCGTGTATTAGGCGGTTCATTAATGCTTATAAGGTGTCATAATCTTCACTAGAATCTGTAGTACATGGCATAGGTGAAAAGCATTAACTCCATATAAACCAGACACGTTCATAATGTCTTGTGATGTTGACATGAAGAATTCCGTAAGTACACTTGGGTGTAGGTCAAAATTACTCGTACCTCTAGAGCCTGTGGAAATGAACCCACTTTGCATAGGGTTCTCTTCGGTTCATTTTTCACCCATGAGTAACTCTATGTTGGTCTCACAAATAGATATAGTCTTAATACACACTATGCCTTCTCTTGTGCACGCGCAAGAAACTTTGCAGTGGATCATCCATTATTATAAAGATTATGCAAAACCACCATGTTTAACTTCGGAGTTCTCGTAGATAGTTCTATGGAATTAATTGTGCATTTTGTTGGTATGAGAACACATTTAAGCTATCTGAAACTTTGGGCTTTACGTTCACCTCCTCTTAAATTGTGCGACGTTCTTATCACACACCGTCTCGACCCATGACCCATTGTTCAACTGTTCTAAGTTTTTGGGCTGGTTCGACTCTGATACCATTTGTAACGACCCTCTTTCTTGTGGTCGGGCCGTTATATAATAATCCTATGTCTTTTAATTTCTAGCTCCACCCCTGACACTAGACCTTTGTGATGTGACTGAATTCCATTCTATAGGATATCATCTTAGTAGGGGCGGAATTAGGAATTTTTGTTAACCCGTGCTCCAACTTAAGTAATTTTACGAAAATTAACATACCATTTATCTCTATATAGAGATATAGAGAAAAACGACGAAAATGAAACGAATGTATATTGTGATACCTTGAAATTTGGTTAAAGATACTGAAAAATTTTAAAAAATTCTAGGCTTTTGTAAAATATAGAAAAAAATTTCAAACAGTCAATAAATTAGGCTTTGGTAAAATATACCGAAGTTTTCAAAAATAGTCTGGTGAGGAGTCGAACCGCAGACCAAATAAAAAAAAAACTTCGACTTCAACCATCTGCGCTAGAGAGTATTTGATACTATAATTAAAATAAAACCAGATATATCCTATAAAGTATAAACTAGTAGTAGTAAAAAAAATTTATTTTTCCAACCCGTGCTCAGCACGGGCTGGAAACCTTCTCCCTCCGCCCCTGCATCTTAGGTCATCCATCTTTATTTGGTGATAAAATGATATAGTTTACACATAATCCCTCTCTTGTTAGATGTTGATGTCATAATATTGCTATCATGACATCTTTGGAGATCACATGATTCATAAACGCGTCACGCTGGTTACCTTGTATTATTTGGAAGTCTATTTGAACCTACTTAATTTCGTTTTTTTTTTCCGAACAAGTTAAAGTTCGAAATAACGCGAATTATTCCCGCACATTTTAAATATGTCTGCATTCCTAATACGTCCAGTATAATATTGCATCTCCTATATACTAATAGTGCGTTCTTTTACGTACTCTACTGGCAACTAGGGTGTGGATTAAATTTATGTTTTAATTCCCAATTTGTCTACTAATCCTTGTTTTGTTTTCAATAATGAATATATATAACTTGACCATACAAGTACCCGACAATTGAGTCTCCGTTGTGTGTATAAAATAATATTAGGAAGATTCCTTCACCTGGGATCTGTAAATTTACCATAAAGTCCGGATATTGAATTTTGTTTGCAAGTGCACACTTGTATGTACTACTTTTTATTATTTGTTGATTAAACCGTTTTAGAGTAATCACTTCTAGTAAAATTGCCACTTTTCTTTTCATGCCTATCTTTTTTACACTATTTTCCTCAAAACAGTGGGAGTTTAGGTGGATATATACTAGCTATCTTAAAATAATAGTCGGCTAATTGAAAGATTTGGAACTAGTGATTTTGTTGGTACATCATAATCATGGTTTTCTTTAATTATTTTAATAATCAATGGATATTATCAAGTCAGTTCAAGCTGAAACTGATGGTAGTACTTGAAGATAGAAGCCAACTTCCCATACACTATGAGGTGGCATAGTACTGTACTGTGGCTTCGTCAAAACTAATCTATTTTACTAATTAAATCGTCGGTAGCTGATAAGCTAATGTTTTACCTCTACATAGAACTGTTTACATGTAATAATTAATAAAAGCGAAATGTTTGAATAGTTAATTAAAATAAGGTACATATGGAGGTTTTATGTTTGAAAGATTGGAAGAGATGATGATTAAGAAAATAATAAAATGAGATGTTTTTGGTTGCTTTTGAAATTGTTGGTGGTGTGTCTACGAGGACTGCACGTGTGTGCATTCATTGATTTATCCAATAATTGAAACCACGAAGAAAGATAGAGAGTGACAAAGAAAGAATAATTGGAGGCCTAACTCTTGTTTTTTTAACATAAAAATAAATAATGTCGACAAATATTTCTATCAACATGGGACAAACCTTTGACTAGTTAGAAAGCAACCACTTTTAATATTCATCCTATTCACTTCTTGCAAGAGCATTGCTATGTCACAAGATTTGGTTGCCACAGAGATTAAAATTTTGTAAAAATCGATTTAAACTCCGCATGTTAAGCAGAGTAATACATCTACATTTGTGGAAGATGAGATGGAAGATGAAATTGAGATGAGACATGTGCCTCACAATACTATTCTTCCAGACACCGGCCTCATCACAATACTATTCTTAGAGATAGCCCTCGTGCAAGCCATCCCGATCCCCCTCTACCTTTGTGAATTTTCTTCAAAAAGGTCTTTTTAGAGATGTTTGTGTTGAAACAATACATGTGTAGGTTTAGAGCATGATCTGCACAATAACAACAATAAAGTTTCATGATAACATGGTGCTTGTTCCTTTGTTTATTCAAAAGTTTCACCTTTGAATGTGTACCTAGAAACTTCTTTTGTTCCGAATGCAAGAATACAATTAAGAACACGAATTTGGAACAGTCTTTGTATATCCCCGCCACAAAACTACATAACTCTTACGGGATCCACTAGACCTCTTTTATCTTTGAGATTTTTCTCTACTTTTTTTTTTTTTTTGTTTTGTAAACACAACTGTGTAAGTTTTTAACAAAAAATTCTGTAATAAAAACAAAAAGTTCGTCAAACTCTTATGTACAAACTAATAATTTTTGTTAAAAATAACAAAAGCAAAACAAAACAAAACCTTATAATAAAGTTTCACAATAACATGGGTCTTGTTCCCTTGTTCAAAAATCTTTTTGAGTAGAATGGTGCTACTCATTGCTACATGATTTGTAGAGCAAAAGGTGAAATCTTGATTGATGGATACCTGCACTTTCTTCCTTCTATTATACAAGATGTAACATGAGTTGTTTAGACCTAGCTGCAACTTGTTGAGTTGAGGTGACTCTCATGGTAAAAATCTTACAAGTGGAATCATTCACATTTCACACTTTCAAAAACTTTTTTTTTTAATCAATCGACAAAATTATATTATTATGATGTGTATTTAATTACAACAGTTTTTCACGAATAAAACACTATTTCTATATCCACTCTATACAAAAACTAAACTAAAATAGAAATTATAATGGTGTTTTTTTTGAAGCGGCAAAGACAATTTCCCTCTGAGGTGACTTGAACCCCGAACTAATGGTTAGATGTGAATCGTCTTACCAATTGAATTGCGTTTCGTTATCATAATGGTGATATTATTATTATAGTATTTATAACTACATAATATCTAGAATTATTAGTAGAAGTAGTACCATGAAGTGAGAGATATTGTTACAAGTAAGGACACATAGCTGGGATCTCTTGTCCTTTTCCGAAAATCACCCTCATTCCCCAAGATATGGGCTTCAAAATTGTAAGGATGGAAAGGGCTCCATTACTCATTTGGAACAAAATTCAATAATTGCACGAATTACATTATTTTCACATATACTTATTCAAAACATTGGGATCACAAATGTATATATACCTACTTACTAAAGTAGCTGTCATAAGTGGTGAGATGTCCCTTTTCCCTTCTCATTGCTGGCCAAAATGCTACAATACACTTCGGTTGTGGCACCAATTCACTTGTTCAAACTTCACCAATAGATTGAGACTCATATACAGACTCTTGTGTCTGTCATCGTCGCATAAATTATCAGATATCGAAACTATTGATCATCTTCTTACATCTTGAATGAACAACATGTAAGTATTAAATGTGTCAAAAACCAGAACAGAAATCACAACAGAATCCCCAAAACACCTCAAGAACCCTAGAAATTCTAAGACAGCAACACCAGCAATCAATCAAACCAATACAAACAATCAACACCAG
>JAYMSM010000429.1:0-10772 GCA_036897885.1 Plantago crassifolia | reverse complement strand
TTACACTAAACACACAAGTTACCACCGAAACCAGTGATTCTATACCAAGACCAACTAACAACACCATCTCATTAAATAGGATTTAACCTCAATTACTATGAGCCACCTTTATGAGAAACATTTATTAGAATAAGAGCAAATTTTCCATACTGCATATTGTTGAGATGTTTCCTGCATTTTTGAACCAGTCCCATAGATTTAACTTTATTTAAGCCTGCCACTTTTACTGGTCGATCTACGCGAGTCGTTGTCGAAGTGAAGGCGATTTCTTTACTTCCAGTCTCCACATTGACAAACCACCGTCGATATTTCACAAACCGTGCCTTTACCGGTAATCAAAGAAAGAGAGAGACCGGTAATCAAAGAAAAAGAGAGTAGGTTACTAAATACCAACAGAAGTTGAATCCGACACCACCAAGTAAATTCAGTTTGCAGTTGCAAGCCACACTGAACAAAATATATTACATCGAATAACCCTGCATCAGTTGCATATATGGAATCACCACGCCTTTGAGAATACCTTTACACTGGAACACAATCGACACCACACAAAAGTATTGAGAGGAACACATGTTATCCAAACCCCTAGATTCCAAGACGAACATATATATGCCCGCAATAATAAAATATATACATTCCACGTAGTATTTATCAAAACATTAAAAAAAAACTATTAGTGTTTGGCCTAGTATAAACCAAATCTTAGTGACTCACCAATTTTCCTACCATTAGCTCACCCATAAAGCACATGTAGAACAGAAAATCGGTTCTCATAATGGAGTGTATACTATAGTAGTTCACAATTCGCTAAGAGGTGATGTCCATTAATGAAACTTTACCAGATAGTACCATTTTAAGGAAATTTACACAAGAGAGCGCTAGCTAGCTCTATTTGCACAAAAAAGTTTACTTTATCTTTGTTATTAACTTAATCCATAATAAGTTAATAACTTGTGTATACTGAAAAAACTGATTGAGACTCAAAGCCTACCTTTGCAGTAGGTTTATCTCCAGCACACTCTTTTTATGAAAGATATACATGAGATAATCAACTAAACTGCATCAACAGTGACAAACAATCTTATATATATTTCTTTCAAAGAGTGCTTTTGCAGAACCATCTCCAATGGACAAGAATGGACAAGTGTTTTCTATCATTTTGGGTTAACCACTCCATTTTAGGGTAAACTTGAGATTGAGAAACAAAATAAGATGTGCTAGTTAATTAAGATCATTCATTACACGTATAATCACCTATGTTTTAATATGTAGTGGTATTTCTGTAGTTAAAAAAAAGGCAGTGTACGTGCGCGAACCTTTATAGTTCACTTCATATCGATTGGATCAACGGAATTAACATGTATGAGAATGCATCTTATCCTAATCTAAGAGAAGAACATAGAGTCAAGTCTTAGTTATAGGGTGATGGACCGGGCATAGAAGGCCAGACCTATAAGAAAGAAGTTGTTCTGCTATTTGAATCCCAGCACACACAGTAAGTGCCCGAGATTGTTGATGTATCAATAGATATTAAAACATGAAACCATTGCACAACAGTCTTAATATATATCATCAATATGGCTCATATGTAAACCTCTAATATATCATAATATCATATATCTTGGCCACACACATATATATGTGATAATTTCAATTACAGGGTAAACATTTTTTGATCCATTAGTTGCCTCCTTCAGTTACACTGTTGTCATATGTTTCATATACTGTCATATCTCTTGGCTTGCACACATATATATGTATGTTACTTCAGTCAATCATACTTGATTAAACTCCAATTATCCAAGCTAAGCCGAACCATCTCTAAGCCTAAAACAACGTATAACAAGAATTAAAGAATGCAGTAGATCAACCAATCACTTTTCATCTTATCCACCTTCGCGAAGTCCCTCAGCTTGCATACCAAGTAGTGATTCAATGAACTGGACAAGTTCCACCGCAATATCCTCGGTAAGGTCACGGCCATCAAGTGATTAAAGTTTTACCACTACAAAAAAAAATCAGTTGACCACCGTAACAAATAGCGTTAGTCAATGCTTATACGTGATCAGTAGATAAAATACTAACAAAAAACAAAAAGGATAACAAATGTGCAAAATTTACCGTCACTCACATTTGTCACTGTCAATTGGTAGGCTTTAATTATAAGATAAAGGGCTAAAGAAATCACTGTCACCATGTTAAAACTGTTACCTTTGCTAATTACAGGGTCAAATAAAGGAATGACCACGGCGATGACTTCTTGTCTTTTGTACATTTGGAGGCAAAAGAAGGAGAATTGTCACGATACTTAGCCGAGGCAATTATTCATTACGGGACCAAAAAAATGAATAGCCACCGAGATTAGGCCGTAGCATTTGCAATTTAAAGGGACAAAAAAAATCACCACGATAGAAATAGTAGCCAACGCATGTAACCAGAACTCAAATCAATATGAACAAATATTTTAATAAATAATTTAAACAAACAACTATATTTCACATTACAAAAGAAAAGAAAAATCTCAAATGGAACACGCAGACTTTCATTTGTACCTAATAAGTTCAAGCAATAAAATTCATGATTTGATTCATCTATTATACTCTAGAACTTTCATCTTTTCCATATGCAGCAGGAACAGCTTCACAACGTTATCTCCACCAGCGAACTGTATGATCCTATGATGCCATTGAAATTCAACTGTTTAAATAAAACATAACTTGTGTTACTTAGAGTCTGCGAATGAATGGTATTCAAGAGAAAGAACAAACATTAACAAATCCAGATAAACAAGAACATTCCTTCTTGTTGACTATTTTGTATTCTACAAGTTAGAATTTGTACAGTGCATATGACGTTCACAAAAGAAGTAAACTAGCATTATTTAATCAAGAAGGAACGTAAATGAAGACATTCAAGTGCTCAACGAGATGAAAACCATAAGGCAATCAGAATGTTAGAATAAATGTACCTAAATAGATACCCTTAGAGAGATAGCAAATTCATGGAGAAAAGATCAGCAAGCACATGAATGAGAAAGAAAAAATGACAAGAAAAAGAAAGGTGATAGCAGGTTAGTTTACCTGTAATGTGAAACGGATGTCTGTCTCATCTGCCTTAAGTGTCACCCTTCTTAACTAGACATACGATATATACATCACAACCGTAGTTGCTTGTCTCTTTCTTTGACATAAGAAAAGCATCACAGCAGAGTAAAAGTATTCCCAGTGTCATACTTGAGAGTTGAGATAAATAGTGTTTCATTTCCAGAATTACCACATCCATATATATTTAGTTGTTTCCAAAAGTCCTTCATCAAAGTGACATTTTCCCTGCTAACAATCAAAGCACAGAGAAAATTAATATCTGAATTTTAGATATTTTTTACATATTGGTTTGTAGCTGCGGCAAAGAAAAGATATAAAAATATCCAGAAAACGTATGATTCCGCAGTAGCAGAGTATGCCCAAAAACTGCCTTGATATCGCATCATACAAAACGAAGCACTGTCCCAAAGATTAATAAACAAGATTTACAATAACAGACTTACTTGCCCACAAGAAGACTTCCTTCATTAAGAAAGACCTTTAAAGCAAAACTTTAAACTACCTTATGAATAAATGAAAAATAGATTTCCTGAATAATGCTTAACAACCACTTAACCAGTCCAAGTCTTCCTATTTTACAAGAAAAAGAGAGTTCAACAGATAAGGACAAGTCCATTAGGAACAGTATAAAACTCGGCTATACCCGAAAAAGTTTCAGTACGCCGAATTAATCATAATCTACCTATTTCTTATGACATTCTTAACTGGTAGCTCACTCATTTACTCCATTATGTACGACTTCTACTCCCGAAAGTAGACCTCACCACATAACATAGGAATCAATAATGAGTTTACCTATTGACTCGTCAGGTATGCAAGCTTTTCATGATAAAATAAATCATTTTAATCATAGGAATAACTAATAACCTCAATTTATAATAAAAAAAGAAAGCTTCTTATCCATTTGGATATATACTTCTTCAATGAGTAGCATCATGAGTGGCAGCATAACAAAACAAGCTGCCTGGTAGTGCTAATAATTATTCTGAAACACAAATGGCTACATAATTGCTTCTTCACATTGTAGAAAAATGTTGACGAGTATTGCGGAAAGGAAACATGCTTACCTTTAAAAAATTTGAAGCCTGTACATGGGTATCACTGTATCAGAAAGGGAGTCTTAGTATTTTTGTAATAGAAGCCACCATGCGTCCAGGGGTCTAGGGACGTAAAAGACAAACTAGCCCTCGTTTTGGGTCCAATGTACAAGCATTGCAAGAGCAGTGCTCTTCCCTCAGCTCCGAAGACCATCAAACACAATTTTCTTTCGAACTTTCTGATCTGACATTCAAAACCGCAAAAGAAATTTAGTATTGAACAACAACATATATTCAATATGCAATCACTATTTTTCTCAGCATCAGTTCAGGAGTCTATTCGGCAAATAATCATAATTCTAGACTCACGTAAAAATTAACTCAGCCCATGCTCTTATTGAGTTGAAGGTGAGTACAGCAAATCAAAGTGTTCACTCAATGATTCCAAGGGAAGTTCCATAATGTATTAAGGCAAGCATGCTTCCTTATATGTACAACAAAAATTGGGTTATGTTGCCCAGATATCACTCATAAAAACCAGAAGCTTACTTCATTTTGCCATACAGAAAGCTCATCATAGTCAGAAGCACCAGAAAATATGTGAAGGAAATCATAAATTACAATATAATCATAGAGCATTTCAAATTATGAATGGAATAAAGCGAGCAAAAATTGTTTAATTAACTTACTTCAAGAGACATATCTAATTCTATATTGGATGCAACAATGAGACAGTTGTGCATTTAAAATAGTATTGACTACTGAGATGCCATTGAACCCAATATCATAAGTTGCACCTTGTCTTCGTCAATTATAATGCACCTACGGTCTTCAAGATCCTCGAATGTGCTTTGCACTAAGCTGTTGTAATATGCACAAGACTTCAGTTTAGACAAGGAAAAAAACCATTCTCATATGACAAGTGAGACTCACGTCGCACATCACCTTGAAAAATAAGCACTTAATGCTCCTAGATACGTGTCCTCTAAGCCATTTTAAGATGGAATGAAGGATGTTGAGATAACAAGTAAAACTATCGCAAAAAACAGGAAACCGATAACTGGATCTATGAACTTAGCATACACAAAACTGAGAGCCATATACAGGAGTATTACTTGTATAGCCTTTGACATACAGCAACTTCAAAAGCCCCAATGTTGTGCTAGTACTTTTTAATCATCTTAGTCAGGGGCCTATTTCCAATGCTAGCCAGAACAAGGTATTAAACTTACCATACTCCATCAGATATTACAACTCGCGATGATCCGGATTCTTTTTCTTGTTCTAAGAAAACCCACATTAACAAGTGAGACATCACCGGTTATTGTTAATCGGTAAATTATTACATGTTATCAAACATTACACCTAAACCTCATACTTGTACCTACTAATCCTAAACTTGTAATCCGTAGGATTCGATACCTTGAGTTCCTAATGAATCTCATTCCATTACCACTGGACCCTCTTAATTGAAACTCATTACCTTAACACGGGACCACCTTATAACCCCAATCAAGACATCACTCTTACTATGAATTCAACTTTAAAACATTCCCATAAGAATTAACATCACAATAAATAGCTTGAAATTGAAAGCCAGATAGAGCCCCAACGATAAGCGCATATTGGAATTTTTAAGGACATGTAGCACAGATTGTGTAACAAAGCCAAATAAAGACTCTTATAAATTGCATATGCTTCAGCGGTCAACTAACCAGATAGCGTGGATTTGGCTAGGTATCACTTTAACGATCTGGGATGGCATTCCGACGTGAATATAGAACTGAATCGAGGTTTCCGTTGAACCGCCAATTCAGATATATAATTCTGGAAGCAAATCGAGAATAAATTGGTCATGGTTGATTATGTACAAAAATCTAAGCTGGAGAAGAATGGGAAGTCAGTTTACCGGAGCTTGTATGTGCGATCAAGATTTTTAGTCCAACGTCTGCGGAAGAGATCTCTATATCTCTTCTTCTCCCTCCACCATTTACGATTGTGCTTGCAGAGAGTGTACCTGATCTCGGTTGTCCTTTATTCATTGGATCTGCAGGCGTGGATGAGATTAACATCACGGCTTTGTAATGAGGTGAGGTCGATCGATTAGGTTTTTCTCCAATTTGGGATCGAGATTTTCAGCAGAGTAGTTTTGTCCTGGTTTAGCTTGGTGGGTTAAGCATAAAGAATTGTGTTTTTAATTTTGAATTGAATTCACTCTAAAAGTAGAGTGGAAGCCGCCTAAATTTCAAGTTCCCGCTTTAAATTTTCACATGATATTTGAGCTGATACTGCTGACACTCTCAATTTCAGATTTTCAGGTATTCAAATAATTACTCTTCTAATTTTCAAAAAAAAAAAAACTCTTCTATATTTCGTATGTGTGTGCATATATATATTAAACAAGTCTGGTGTTAAACCATTTACAATTAGACACACACTACGTATATATAAATATAGTTGATTGACTTAAAACTTGTGTGTCTAATTATAAACGGTATAACATAAGATTTTGTGTTTTATCGTAACTAAAACTATATTCATGATTGCTCAATTATTAATTTGATGCCACATACGCTATTTTACATAGATTAATTGATGTTGAACCTATGAAAGAAAGAATCCTAACACACGTTTATTACGTATAGAAGTTGCGATATTGGATGCTACATTTTCTTACCCAGTCGTTCATAATGGAGTATTCATTATATGTTGTGTAGTACTTGTAAACACAATGCATTCTTTAACAGGATAAATGTTGGCAATAATCTGTGTTATAATGGATTATGGATGATTACTATGTGTGGAAATTCCTTGGTGAAGAAGATGGACATCCTATCGTGAATTAAAACGTACAAGAGCTCCATATGAAGATGACCATGTGTTAACACATTAAGTGATGTTGTGGTTGATGCATTTCATCCTGGATCCATGAATGAAATGGGCCAAGCACACGCGGTGGTCTAGAGAAACCAAATAAAGACGCACAAAAGTGTTTAGATCCAATGGATGATGCTAGTCTACCAATGTACTATGGTTGTGGTTTGACAATTTTGGAGTGGTGCGGTGAATTTCTCAATCATAAGACTCAACAATGAATATCAGTAGTTACTTGTGAGAATATCATTAAGTGGACACTAAAAGGAATCAAACCGAAGACCGAGAGAGACTTCCACGGGGATTTCTTGAATTGCAGAAGTTGGTGAGAGGATTAGGGATAAAGCATATCATGTATGGCATATGTAAAAGTAATGACATTTATATTGTAAACTGAAATGAACTGAAACGGTGGTTTTGGGAAGGAAAGACAAATGGAAAGCATATTTTTCTTGCCAACTACTATATTTTTTAGCTGCAAAGAAGACAAGTAGTGCTTAAAAGTTGAATTCCAACTCTCTAAACCCCTTTCTCCTCCAAACCCTAACTTTCTAAACCCTTTAACCCGCCGCCTCCTTGGTGCTTCTGCTCCGATCTAGCTCATCCAGATCGGAGCAGAAAGCTCTGGCCTCCCTTGTGTTTTCCTTCATGTTTTTTTTCTTTCGTTTTCTTTTTTCTTTTCTTTTCGTCCAAATAAACCAGATCCAATTGTTTTCTCTGTTTTGCTAAGAACTATAATGAGAAGGTGAGCGTCGTGAGGTTGTTGAATTCCAGCAGGTCGAGGATTGAGGTACCAAAAATCAACGGATCGAATGGTCTAGGGTTGGGTGACGTAGCGGTATTTGAGGGTGTCGAGGGCGGAGTAGTAGGGGAGGTTGATGGCATCGACGATGGTTGGGCCAGAGGTGAAGTAGGGGTACTCGAGCTTGCGGCGGTGGAAGAGGGTCCAGACGAAGATGGATGTGGGGATGGTGCTGGGAAGCTTGCGGATTCGGTTGTGTATAACGTGATGAATGTGGGGATGGTGATAGAAGAAGGACTTGCTTCACCTGGAGTAATCCTATGTGTCCCTAGTCAACAGGTGATTTATTGATAGATTGGTTGTGTAATCATCTGTTTAGTTTACTCACATGGATTAGGGGTAGGCAGAACACATGGATCAATTTTCTTGTGTTTGGCAGATGTATTGGCTAAATAAATTTGAATTCTCATAATCTGCTACTGTTGATTTTTATGAGACCTTTTGGGTGGTTGGAGTCTTGGAGATTATGTTGAAGAGGTTTGAGAGTATGTGGAGGTTTAGGTTGTCTCATTTGATTTGGTGTTGTTGATGTTTTTGGTGGTGGCGTGAAAGATAAGGAGCAGAGGTTGTGGTGGATAAAGTTGATTAATGTTTGGTATTGGTTCAGGTTCGGTTGAGCAGAGGCAGGTTCCGTGGACAAGTAGCGTCAATATGTGGTCTGGATATATTATTTTGGCACGTTGTTGGTGGTGGTTAAAGTTGTTTAGAGCACGAGGTGTTCCGTCGCGAGGAGATGGTGTCTTGGTTTCGGGTTGGCTCATGGAGTGGTTGATTCCTACTATGATTTAGGGGTTCGAAGAGGTTTAGGCGAATCATTCGTTGTTGAGTGTTGTGGTTCAGGTTCAGGTCTGGGTGTTTGTCTCAAGTTTCAGGGTTTGTAATTCACATTTCGGGTTTGGGTGTGAGGTTTAGGTGAATTCGGGTTTAGGTGTGAGGTTTAGGTGAACCCCGTGTTGTCGGTTCAGGTTCGGGGCGTGGTTCAGGTGTTATTGGGTCTTGGTGTTGGCTCAGTTTACGGGTTTGGGGTTCAGATAGGTTTTGGTTTCACGGTTAGGTCTGGTATTGTCTTCGACATTTGTGTAATTGTTCCAAGCATCTCTTGTGCTCTTTTCTACTAATTAATAAAAGACAAAAAAATTTACCGTTTCATAAAAAAAATTCTAGCGTAGTAACTTGCCCCTGGTGGTCGATAGCTTATTGATTTTGGGGAACTGGGACGTAATGATCGGGTTTAAATCTCTTGCCCTACTCCCGTATCCCAAGTCGTTGCGTCTAAAGCCCCCATTAGTTCGAATGTTCGTACTAGGCTCAAGATGGTAAGGGCCCAGAGTCGTGCGGGTCCATAAAGGGGCGCCGGATCATCAAGGAGTGCAGGCTTATTTGGGAGTGTTTGCACGTCCGGAAGTAGTAGTCGAACCGTAATTATGGAGTCTAGTACCGAGCGCAGCAGCAACTCGGAGGAGAGTGGTGAGATCGAGCCTCTCTGAAATGAGGAAGAACATGTGGTTGAACAAGAAGTTAGCCAGCCTGAGGAAAATATAGTTCCAGCATCCGAGCCTGTGCTAGCACCTGCTGCTCGGAACAATAGGAGAGGGGTGAAAGCCTAGAGGATCAAGCACCGTCGGAACATGCCCATTGGTCCACTTCGTGATGATGCTAAGCGGAACCTGATAGCCAATGAGAGGTTGCCAACATATTCCACCTCCTTGAAGGCAGAGCATCTTCCAGAGTTGCGTCGGAATTTTGCTATTCTGGATTCAATCGAGCTCATCCTTCCGAGCCCCGAGCAGACCTTGTACAATCCTCTTGAGGATTGTATAAATGTGATGGATGTCGTTTAGTCCTTCAAATGAATTTGTTGAAGCCAAGACCAAATGCTCCAACACAAAAGAAAGTGTAATAGCAAGTTGATCCCGAGTGTCGGTCTCAGGGGAATTGATTAAGCTAAAGTTAATTCTACTTACGCAAATTAACAATTCAAACTAATAAAGCGGTAAAGAGTTTGGTTTTTGAATAGCACAAGCGATTGGAATTTAAATTCTACTAGAACTAAGAGCATGCAAATAACTATGCTAACACGAATGTGAATAGGATTAAATTCAAGAGAGAAAATATGGAGGTGATAGCGAATCAATGTTACTAGCCCAGGAATGCGATGGGATGATTGAATTAATAACCTCTGTGTTCAATGTCACAATAAAGTTCACACTACTATAGCATCTATATAGAGTCGTCAATTCTACTAAATACTTCGTTTCTATACATTGAATATCAAGTCATCAAGCAATAACCGCGAATTAATCCTTAGAAGGTTTTAATTGAAACAACTACCATGATCGAGAATGCATCATGCATCAAGTCATCAAGTCATCAAGTCATAACCATGGAATGAATTCTTAGAATATTTTAACTGGAAAATGACCGTTATCGGGATAAACAAACATCTTAAATAACGGATATGCAAGAAATTATATTGAATCATCCATAAACGCAAATCTAGGGTTCATAACATATCATCTCCATCACCTACCACTACGAGTTTAGCTACTACGTATCATTGCACTTGCATATTAAACATGATGATAGAAAGTAATAAACAAGCAGACAAAAGCATAAACGAATAAGGAAGCAATAAACTAGGGTTGATACGAGTTACCAATCGAAGAGAATTGAACCAAACTGAAATTGCAATTGCTAAAATCCTCGAATCCAAAATCACGATGCAAAAGAGTAGCTATTAACGAAGAGGGCAATTGGACAGAGTTCCAAGGTCACCTCTAAGCTCTCCCCAGTCTTCAATATTCGACAGTAAGTTCGGAGTTGAAAACGTCCGAATTTGGCTATGGTTCCTTCACGAAATTTGTAAATATCCGAGTTAGATATCCGTGGCCGTTGAGTTTGGTCATTTGGACTTCGTATGAAAAAGTTATGGCCAAAATACCAAGACTGCTTCAC
>JAYMSM010000428.1:0-10772 GCA_036897885.1 Plantago crassifolia | reverse complement strand
AACTTTCTTTACTATTTTTTTTTGAAATGGTAAAATTTGTATATTATATAAAATATACCGTCATATGTACAAGATAGTACTCAATCATATCCTCAACCTGTACCTTGACATTGTTACATTGGGAAAAATCCGAAAAAAGGTACTCTAAATCGTGCATGGACAATATAAACTACCAAAATGTGACAGCGAACTACCTGGGGTACATTTTTCGAATTTTCCCCTTGTTACATTTGTTCATATCCTGAAAGGTCACCAAAACCACTGACTGACTCTACCCTACTAGTTTGCATCATCTCAAATTTTCCAACATTAACATCTCATGATCACCTTGACGGCCCGACACACTCCATTAACTATTAGGGCGTTCTATGCATTCTGGACTAAAGTTCGATCAATTCATGTTATAGTACGTAAAAGCCTAATTGTAGAGCTACAACTGCTAAACGTAAATGAGAAAAGTATAATTAGAGGACGATATACATGAACATGATGTTCCACTCCGACGATCATCACTGTAACTTGTTAGTTATGTTTCATTACTCCAGTCTCCACATAACTATATATCATAGAGATACCAATGGCTCCTAAGTATCATCACAAATATCAAGTAACAACAGAGCATTCATGATTCCTATTTTAACTTTCTAGAAATTCAAAATTTATTCAAAGTGGACACTAGTTAAGAGTATGTATAAACCAGGCGTGTTGAGGAAAATTCTACCTATCTTCGTACTTAATTATATTTTTACGTTGTGCCTAAAACATAGATTGTCTCCCAGGTACTTATCTATACATATAACTAGACCTAACCCGTGGCGATGCCACGGCCTGGTTTTATTTTAGTATACGACATGTTGGTACACAATGCTAAGTATTATAGAAGTAATCAAGTTGGTAACTAAGTGTTACATTCAGTGTCCATACAATACTTCGGCCGGAAAGAGGCGAAGTCGAGGGTTGTGCAAAGCCAACGCGTCAATCTGCGCCACCTAAAAAAATGTAGTCATAGTTAATATATTATATAAACTATTCAACTCATATATATGATATCAAGTAATCTAGTAAAAGTAAAAACATTACAATTTAGTCATACCTCAGAGCTTTAGTAAGAACCTCTTTGTAAACCACGTTTACAGTGGACAATGTAGGTTTCGTCCAGTGCTCATACCTTCACACCGTTTTTGTTTGTCACCCTGAAAAATGTAACATATAGTTGTCGTGGCTAAAACTGGATTTGGAAGATATAGTGCTACATGAGCAAGTGACTGATCTTGACACTTATTGATGGTCATGGCATAGTAAGCCAATAATGGAAATTGTCTATGCTGGAAACGTATTGAGAATATTGTTAAGTCTGATGACGTCGTCAAATCAATTCGTGGGATTTAATTTTATAAATCGTTCGTTCAATTATTAGAATATATTATCAAACTGGTTTGAAAGATAGTCCATTTTTCAAAATAATAAAAGTACATAAAGAAATAAAGACAACAAAAGACAAGTGATCATCACAATGTAAGGTCGTTAAGTGCAAAATAGACAAATTGTATATCTGTATTTAGTTGTTTAATATGTGTTTTTACACGTCATAAGTGATATAAGTTACACCGGTGTTTAATTGTATAAATATTACCTCAAAGCTTAGTGAGAACTTCTTTGTAAACCACATTTACCGTGAAGCAAGTGTACCAACCTTCTCCGTCTAGGGGGGTTAAGACTTGTCGCACCGTCATAATATATGGCTTTATCCTTTGTGTTGAGATAGGATATGTACTCTGAATGATTGCAACTATTGAGCCAGACGCATCACAAATCAGTATCTCATCAAGCAATTTGAACTCAACTCCATCATCATTTTTCCATCTCCAACTTTAAGGAACCACTCAACAAATTTCTTAATCTCTTGGATTTCATTAGGTGATCAATTGTTCTGAAAATTATAAAAAAAATAGTATATAGTTGTTATCGATTGCTAGCTTTTCAACAAACAGGGAGACAATTACTAAGGTCTGATAATTAGCAAATAATTTAATATACATTCATAAATGTAAATGCATTTTGTCTGTCAAATTCAAGACTTTGCATGTACTCCATACCCGATTTGACGAAGAAATTGTGTGGTGAACAATATCCTATCTACTTCCCTCCGGCGCAAGAGACAATATATGTCTGAAATCTCTGCCGAACACAACTACCATGCTACCGAATAGCTTGTCGAATTATCTACAATGTGTACCCCATGACGCCTCTAAGACAAATATCAAGTGTTTCGATAGCAAATAATTTAACATACGTTTGTACCTATAAACACATATTCTAATTGTTAAAACAACATGTTTTTTATATGATATAAAATTGGATAACATTCAAAAAATGAAAGAACACAATAATTTGTAAAGATGTTGGTAGAATACATCAAAATCATCAGTGAAAACAAACAAAATTATTCTTTAGTTGGGGCATTTCTTCGAGAACATGTAAACGAAATAAGAAATTGTCAAAACGTAATTATTAATTCAGTGAGACACTAAGATAAAAGAGGAATCAAGTGTTACTTTCAATTAGAAAAAGTCGTTACCTCACAAATTAGCGAGGACCTCCTCGTAAACCACGTTAATCGTGCAGTTTGTTGGATGTCGTTCTTTATCCAATGCCAACCACTTCAATCCATTTTTCTTAATAACCCCGAGAATGTGACGTCCAACTGATCAGGCCATGACTAAACATTGGATTGGGTAAGTCCGTAAGTATAACCAAAATGAGGTGGTGATTATACCTGATTAATTCTTGTTGATCGTCATGGCATGTCATACTTAAATAGGGCATTGTCTGTGCGACAAAGATATTGGAACTTGGCTAGATTAGAAGGTGTTAGGTCCATCTGTGGGATATATAAACCTCTTGAGCAACATTCTCCATTCTCACATACAATCATCTTCGCCCCGATGACACATTTTCAAATCCCTGAAACCACCGATCTAGTATCGTTACATAATTTTTGCTAATTGATCATTGTTCCACGTGAGGATGATTTGACATCATATTTGAAGACCGATGAGGTGGTTTTGTGGTCCAGATGCTCTGATTGTATTACAAAAATCACGATTAAAATCATCGTCACCAGGTCTTGAGGACGCGTTTTCTAATTGTAGGGTGATAACGAAGTAGTCTACATTTTTTTTGCAATCATTTAGGCTTGATAACGTGTTTTTTCAATCTCTAACACAATCAACCTAGTGGTATTACAAAATTCTGCAGGATAGTCTATATATGTTCACAGGAGCATAATGGGACAACTAACTTCCAGTCAGACGATGTGGTTAGCCAACTCATATGCTCTAAGTGTATTTAAAAACTTAATTGGATACATATCTTCACGGTTTACAATGTCATACTCATTAGGACGAATGTTGCCCGAACTTTAGGACTCGGTCGAATCTCGAGGTAGCAACGATTGACAAAACTACATATATCCCCGAATCAGATACTTCTCGCAATTTGTAATTTTACAGATTTGTCCAAATTTTACACTATGAAATATGAACAATTACATCGAAATCTCAACATTTTCACCTATAGTTTTCTATTTAATTAGAATCTCTAATTGTAATTTTGTTTAGCTTTTTTGTTAAATGCTCCTCAACTTACCTACTTATTACGAATACCCCAAAACTTTACGTAATCTAAAATTTACTCGCCCCCTCCCCACCTTCTTCCACAACCACAACCACCACCACCCCCACTTTCTCTTGCACCCATACGTACCACCATCTTCTTCCACCACCTTCTGCCACCAACTCAAATCTACCCTAAACCAATCGGTGGAGAGAAGGAGGAGCTGGAGCTCATCCTCTGATGGAGGAGCTCCAGGTCTTCTAAATAGTGGAATTAAGATGGTGAAACGACATTACGAATTCCATATACTTTAAATTCAAATCATGTCGAAGATCTAGAAGATGATAAAAAAGACAACGAAGCGCATATCAGTCGGTAAGACGCTGCACCTCCAACCAATAGGTCGGGGGTTCGAGTCACCCCTTTTTTCGTTTAAAAAAAAAAACAAAGATGATAAAAAATTTAAGCGTGGGGTCCTTGTAAAGTTATACATTAACGTGTGTGAGATAAATTAGTCTATAACATTATTATGGTTGAATTTAGTATCCCTTCGCACAATTAATAGTTTCCCACATTCTTTTAATGTGTAGTCCGTACAAAGTCTCTCATTTCTTTTTTAGACATGTGTTATCCCATTTTTCTCTATTCATTTAATTACAACATATCAAAAGGTACTACAATCATCCCCACTTGTAACAATGATATTTTAAAAGTAATAATTCCTTATTTTGTGATTGAAATTAAAATGAGAAATTAACTTATGTTTGGACAGAGAGAGTGCAATCTTATCTAAAAAATACATTGTATTTTACTGTATAAAATAAATAAGGTCCTTGAGATGTCACACACATCAACGGTTTGTTTGTAACATTAAAACATTTAGAAGTCAACTTGAGCAATATAATCTGATTTTTTTGAAAAAAAAAACTTGAGCAATACCAAAAAAAAACATATACAAAAACAAACAAATTAAAGGTAAATTTTGTTATATAGGTAACTATGTAAGAATAATAAGTTAAAAATGAAGAATTTAAATTTCTTCGATTCATATGTACTTCATCCACACCAAACCGAAACAGTTGTCTGAATTTCATTTTACTATTTTTGACATTCCAATAGAATTAATGTCAACTTTTAATTCTATGTACTGTTAGTAAAGTTTATAATAAATTATCAACTAATTACCTCTATATAATAAATTCAAAAAAAATCCTCTAATAAATTCAACCCAATCATTAGTATACATTAATATTCTAACACTCTCCTTATTTTTTTTTGGATATACTATTACAATTACAATCGTTAAACAGATTTCTAATAAATTATTAATCAAATACTCTCCAAGTCTCAATACAAAAGAAATAATCACTCATTTCACGAAAATAATCACCAATTGCCAGATCGAACCCATGACCTTTTGGATCAGGGATGTCTAAGCTTACTCGACTACAAACGCTTCGACTAACACTCTCCTTATTTATTGTGCACACCAAAAAATAATGTTGACAAATATTTTACTCGATGAAGTATATTACTGCCAGTAGTCTATTCTATTCTTCTACTATATTTCATCTTTTTTTCTTACTTTGAAATGACAAATTTAATTGCACTACCCATACTTTTACACTATTCTCTTACCAACCGTATAACTCTAATCTAAACCACCTTATACCTTAGAACTCTGCAAATCTACCATACTACTCCTTTCTTTTCTCCTATATTTCTGTAACCTTAATTTTTCAAGATAGGCCAATTAAAAAAATAATTTTGATTTCACCAAAATAATCTTTTAGTTAGTATTGACGATTTGATACCAATAATGCATATGTTTCGACAACTTCTTATATCTAAAGAATAATTATAAATTACACAAATTTGGTCAAATTCTTATAAAAAGTGGCCCCACCGGACAGGCAAATAAATGATACGATATATAATATTATCATAATTAAGGGTGATCACATTACCTGAGTCACCACCGGACGCCATTGTTATTTGAAATGGAGACCTTGAATTTGGTTGTTTCTTGGTGTAAGATTTTAAGGCAATGTGCAAAGATGGCTATATATCACATTCCTCGGTTGGTGATAATTTTGGAGATTATAGTGGCTATACATTTTGGTTAAGTTGGTTCGTATATAACTGCCAAATTATGACACTTAAAATGCTACTTAAGTTGGTTGGATATATGACGAAGATATCAATCTTCGATCCCGCGAATATTTGGAACAATTAAATAGAACATACAACTACGTCTTTATAAATGCTTATACATGGACATTTGACTTAGTATCTTAGCACCAGATTTTTCTTTGCCATCTTTGGCATATCCAAATTAACAATATATAGACTTGGAACGTGACAAATAAATTGGTACAATATTAATATATCAAAATGGCCCGAAGTGACTACGGATTTTTTTTCTTCAAAATTCGATTGATACGACCATGAGGAGTCCATTGGCAGCTAAAACCACAAATTTAGAACAACAAAACAGTGATGAGTACATAAATCAAGACGAAGTCGAGATGACTTTATTACAATTCTATGGTAGTCGATAACGTACTGACAATTAAATTAAATGAAGTAGTAATGTTGACATGACTATAACCAAAGGCCAGAGTAGTAGAATTGGGCAGTCATTTTGAGCTAAGGACGTAGTCGAAACGACTACGTAGGACGTAGCATGACATCTCGTAATCGGCATGGCAGTCGTGACACTTGTTATGAATGAGCTGTCTAGGCTTCCTTAACGGGTGAAGATGGCAAAACCTGTTCACATCCAGTGAGACGTACATCCAGTAGTTGTTATTATTGTTGATCTTCGACACCAAATTGTATCTGCATCGTTCGACGTAGTTCATGCCACGATTGGTAGCACGCAATTTATTGAACTCTTGCTTCCCGATCAAATTCAGAGCCTCGTTCTTCGCCATTAATTTGAAGATGGCGGACACATACTCGGCATTGGGATGTCCAGTCCTAGATATTTCGCCTATTAGATGGTGGATATTATCAAACAACCATGTTCAAAAACATCTGTCTGTAAAAGTGGCAAATGTGTTAAATCAGACGTAGTTAGGGTTAAGATAATAAATTAATTCCTTACTGCCATTGTACTCACCATAAGCATCCTATAATATATCTCGGGATTATCGGCACTATGGCATTCGAGCAGGAACTCCGTCTCTGAAGAAGATGGCGATTTCCATGTGTAGCGCGGCAACATATCAATCCGGACGGTCCGGTAGAATGATGGGTTTGAAGTAATGTTTGAGAACTTCTTCTGGCTGCGAGGAAACAAAATCAGTCCGATTTTGTACATTAAACGTGAATAGACGAACTACGATTAATGTTACACATACCAAAGCAATACCGCGGCACAATCGTCGACGCCTTCTGTGGCGACCTTGAGCATAATATCCTCCTGTAAGGACTCCGGAAGATCACAAAACTATGTCGCATCATGGCATGACATTGTGTGAGGTTTCTTGCAGGACGTCTGTGGAGGAAATGTGGAGGTGCAAGCTATATATACAGTGCTAGATTGGTGAGTTTAATGAGCACGGTTTTAATACTAATCCTTGATTTGGGCTACATTTACTACTACTTCAATGTACTTGAATGGGCATAAGGAAGAAAACTCATATGGGATGAATGGATTCAAATTCGAAACAGTAAACATCCGGATGATTTTTATAATTGCCATTAGTAGAGTAGTTAGTATTCTGCCTAAATTTGTGTCATGTTTTAAGAGATATTACTCAATTAATTAATGGCAATGAATGGTGCCATTATATAGATCAAGTTTTATAGTGCAATTGACTACAAATTCAATGATCAGAGAGGAGAGAAACCGAAATGGGATGGTGTATTTCTGGATTGCAGAAGTTGACAACCCCTTTTGAATTTTTGAATTGGCCTTGAGGAGTAATGATAATTAAAAACAAATTAACACTACTTTAAAGATTTTAATGCTAACACTATAGGATGTAAATGCTGCTTGCTCAAGCATGCCACCTCACCAACTTTGGCTTGAGAATAGTGTTAGCTTTGAGATAGACTTTCACTTTTAATATGTGTATAGATGTAATGTAACTGAAAACTACAATTTAACAATGACATAACACTTACGAGCCCCGTCCAAGAACGAACATCACCGGCAGGCCCTCCCAAGTAACGTCCTTCTCGTACTCCATGAAAGGACATCCATCATCCGGCAGATCGTCAAAACAACTGCCGGATGGTCGGGACTGTGTGGAGCCTCTGCTGCTCTGCTCGTGTGGTGGAGTCGCCTGCTGCTGAGGAGGTGTCTCGGAGACACGAGAACGACTGGACGTGGGAGTATCCACACGTGGACTCCCCTGCTGGCCCTGTGACGACCCACCGGGAGTGTCACTGCTGGATGGGGGCCGCTGGAGTGTGTACCTGGGGGGTCTGGGCTTCGGCATCTGTAATTGGAACATAACCATGTGTTAGTAATATAATTCAAATAGAATCGAGAACATATAAATGGAACAAAAATAAAGCAGGTTGTACAAGTTAAAGAAATACATAATTAACTTTTTAAATACTCATACCAGAGTTGGCGGATATTCAGAGAACGTGACTTGGCGGGCTTGGGTAGACATGATAAATGGCTCGTAACATAAGAACGCTGTTTGTTTTTTATTGGTTGTTTAATTACACGTGCATCTATTACGCCGTTTATTTTTTGCTTCATGTGGGTACGAAAACGTTTTTTATTGTCAAATAACAAGAAGATTACAACTACGCGGTAGAACATCATAATTCATATACTTATTCGAAAATAGTAAACAAAAAACAATTAAACAACTGATCCAACTTCAGGCCTGCTCATCGATAGGATATGCATAGTGGTAATCCGTCTTGCACCCAGTGCATAAGTAGAACAGTTTCCCAACAGTCGCTTCTTTGCTAGAAGATTCAAGAACACACGCGGTTGAACAACGAGGGCAGACGTAGGGTGCATATCGGAACCTGCATGGGCTGAGAGGGCCTTGACGGGGTGCTCGTGCAGCCCAAGCCGCTTCGCCATACGCTCTCGCACTGGCAGGTGGTTGTTCCGAAACTGGCAAGCACCAACCGGAAAAACCGCGGCACTGCATACACTCGTGGAACAGCTTTCCATCATTTGGACCGCCGAGATGTATTTTGATGTGGCAACGGTTAAGCCAGCCATTCTCGCACCCACAAGACCAGTCTGAGTACGTCAGAGTTCGGCATGCGGTTGATCGTTGGATCGGTTGTGTCACTTCTTCCGTCACGCTCGAGAGGTTGTTTGATGCAACACTAGAACCCGTATTATGTGACATATTGATGAGTGTTGTGTCGTCGGTGTGGATGGGGAAATGAATTCAACCTAATGCAATACCTGACAAGGCTCCACCTAGATAGTTAATAAAATGATAGCTAGGCTCGAGTTTGTTAATTACTTTTATTTAATTAGAGTCTACTTAATACATCCACGAACGATCAAGTTTGCACGATTCGATCAACATTATTAGTTATAAGTTCAACCTAATGCATAAAACCTAATCAATTCAACTTAAGTCCTAATTCATTCCACCAAATTATACACACTTAATTTATAATCAATTCAACCAATACACCCTAAATTCAACAAATTATACTAACTAAAACATAAATAATACTAAATTCAACCTAATTCAACTAAAACCTAAATGAATTCAACCTAATTCAATCTCAATTCAACCAATAATCAACCTAATTCAATCTCAATTCAACCAATAATACATAATGGAACAAGCCAGTTACACAAACGAGAATGAAACAGCATCATACACCTATTACAAACGTCCTAAAACAATAATCAACTTCAATTGAATACAAATTAAACAAAAAAGCAAAGTTAGGTTAAAACCACATACCTTGAAAACGGATGAAACGAGGAGAGAATGAAGAAATTGATCGGTGGATTAGCTTCCTCACTTGACGGGCTTCGATTCAACACCAAGATTGCACGAAATGGTGGAGTGTGGCCGGAGAAATGAGGAAGGGGGCGGAGAGAGGCGGAGGAAGAAATGAGGAAGAAGAAGCAGAAATGAGCTTTCTGCTTCTGTCTTCCCGTAATAACTAAGGCATTGGGACGGATCGCTAAGTCCCATTGGGATGGATGCGATCCGTCCCCCAATTTTTTTAAAATTATTTTTACTACTAGTATCGCTATTAATACCTATGTTATTTTGAGGAGTCTTCAATTGGGCCACCTCCAACTGATAGTTACAAGATCCAGGCCCAATTTCCTGTGTTGTATTAGGTTGCAGCCTATTAGCGTCTATCGGCCCACTTCCACATTGTTCCACAGGTTTCATGCTATCTGTATCCCGTTCCCCTCCACTAACCTGTTCCTCCACCAAGATCGCATTAGTGGGGGACAAGTTAACCTCCACTGTATCCTGTTCCCTTGACGTGTCATCTCCGGTTTTTTTTCCAGCTGGTTGAACCTATTAGCAATTTGCAAAACCGTCCCTGAGTTCTTCTTCTGTGGCAGTTTGGACTTCTCCACCCAAATCTGTTTCTCCGGTGGTCTCTTCCGGTCAATCCCTACTGGAGGTCTTGTTTGTTGAGTCACGGCGCCTCCACGTCTGCGGGCAAATGGTTTTCTTGTGACAATTCTCCATGCATTCTGTTCTTCTTCCTCCACCTGACTAGTCTGTCTATTCCCAATTGACGGGTTGCTAGATTATGGATCAGTATTTGGGTGATCTACGTTCATATCATCACCAATTTCTTCATGTCTTCTCCCCTTGCAGTTATCCGCTAAATGCCCTACTATGCCACATTTCATACATAAATCAGTTTTTAACTCATAAGTTATAGGCTGCATAATCATACCTATCTGGATTTTCTGTGGCAATGGCTTAGACGTATCCATCTCAACACATATTGCGCATCTTCCTCTAGAGATGCCAACAGTATGCATGTCCATTTTGATTGGTATCCCCAGACATCTGCCTATAGCAAGTAAAGCCCGCAGATCATACAATTACAGAGGTAAGTTTGGTAATTGGATCCACACGACCATAGCATCAAAGGTCCCTTTCTAAGAAATATACTTCGGTTTCCACTTTTGAGTAGCTAGGTAGTGATCAAATATGAACCAAGGCCCACCC